>PVJX010003992.1:73327-100444 GCA_004027295.1 Dolichotis patagonum
AAAAAAAAAAGTTAAAATATTTAAATGACATGTAGTAATTGTACACATTTATAAGGTACAATATGACATTTCAATACATGATACATAATGATCAAATCAAAGTGCTTGGTATATCTATCAAATCAAACATACACCATTTCTTCGTGTTAAGAACATTCAAAATCCTACTAGCTATTTTGAAATATTCTTTTGTTGTCAACCATAGTTATGCTACTATGCTAAAAACATAAGTTTTTCCTTCTGTCCAACTATACCTCTGTACCCACTAACTACCTTCCTTCTCTCACACCTCCACACCTTCCCAGGCTCTGACAACAACTCTTCTATCTGTACGTCTTTGAGATCAACTGTAGCTTCTACATATAAATGAAAATATGTGGTACTGTATTTCTCTTTCTATGCCTGATTTGCTTCACTTAACATAATGTCTTCTAGTTCTATCCACTTCTAACAAATGACAGAATTCTATTCTTTATGGCTGCATAGTATCTCTCTGTGTATGCATACCACATTTTCTTTATCCACCCCTCTCTCAGTGGATATCTATGTTGATTCCATATCTTGGTTATTGTGAATAGTGATATCATAAACATATGAGTGTAGTTGTCTCTTTGACAAAATGATTTCAGGTCCTTTGGATATATACTCAGTAGTGGGAATGCTTGATCATATAGAAATTTTATTTCTAGTATTTTAAGGAACCTCCATACTGTTCTCCATAATGACTATAGTAATTTACATTCCCATCAACAGTATATGAGAGTTTCCCTTTTCTCTGAATCCTTGCATGTATTTTCAGTCTTTTTGTAATAGACATTTTAACTAGGGTTAACATGCTACCTCTCTGTGATTTTGATTTGCATTTTTCTGATTATTAGTGATGTTGAATATTTTTATATATCCGTCCATTTGTATGTCTTTTGAAAAATATCTATTCAGACTATTTACTTTTTTTTTTTTTTTTTTTTTTTTTTTTTTTTTTTTTTTTTTTTTTTTTTTTTTTTTTTTTTTTTGTCTTTTTGTCTTTTGGAGGCAGGGTTTCACTATGCAGTTCAGGCAGGCCCTGACCTCACTTTTAGCCCAGGCTGGCCTTGAACTTGTGGTGATTCTCCTGCCTGAACTTCCCAAATGCTGGAATTACAGTCGTGTGCCGCCACACTTGGCTATTTACTCACTTTTAATTGATATTTCTGTTTTGTTTTGGTTTTTGGTTTTGAGTTGAGTTCCTTATGCAGTCTGGAATCCTTCACTCTGTTGTTTCCTTGCTATCAGAAGCTTTTTAGTTTGATATAATCCCACTTGTCAACTTTTGTTGCCAGTGTTTTATGGTCATATCTTTGCCCAGGTCAATATACTGAAGTGTTTCACCTATGTTTTTTCTAGTAGATTCAAAGTTCTAGGCAACACATTTGATCCATTGTTATTGATTTTTGTACATGGTAAAATATAGGGGTCCACTTCTACTTTCTTCTGCAGCAGATACCCAGTTTTTTCAGCCCCACTTATGGAACATTTTGCTCTTTTTGGTGTATATACTTGGTGCCTTAGTCAAAAATCGGCTGGCTTTGCCAGGCATGGTGGAACACACCTGTAATCCCAGCACTCAGGAGGCTGCAGCAGGAAGATCACTATGAGCTCAAGGCCAGCCTGGGCTACAAAGTGAATTCAATGTCAGCCCAAAATCAGTCGACTGTAAATAAGTGTATTACTGAGTTCTCTATTCTGTTCCATTGATCTACTGGTATAAAAACTACTGAGTTCTCTATTCTGTTCCATGTATAGTACTGGTATAAAAACATCTGTTTTTATACCAGTACTATACTGTTTTGGATACTATCATTTTGTTGTATGTTTTAAAGTCAGATATTGTATTGCTTCTAGCTTTGTTTGGGTTTTTTTTGTGATTGTTTGGCTGTTTAATGCTTTTGTGTCCTATGTGAATTCTGTGATTGTGTTTTCCAGTTCTGTGAAGAATGTTACTGGTATTTTGACAGGAATTGCATTGAATCTACAGATTGCTTTGGATAGTATGAGCATTTTAACAATATTACTTCTTCCAATCCATGAACATGGGATGTCTTTCCATGTGTGAAAGGCCATGAATGCAACATTAAGGAATTCAAATTGTATTCCTAAGGGTTTGGAGAGAATATGAGAGAATACACTTTTGAGAAGTATAACATGATATGTCTTGAGGAAAATAACTCTGGGTAAATACAATGTGCAAATAACTCTGGATAAATACAATGTGCAGAGTAAGTTAGAAACCAAAGTGTCTCTTAATCTTTGACGCACATCAAAAAACACCCAAGAAGAATTGTAGTCACCTTCCATTCCTTTATACATTCTACAAGGAATAGAATATTCCCATACTAGGAGAAAAAATCACCTGAGAAGCTATTTAAAGTACATTACTGTAGTCCAAGATAGCTCCAGATATCCTGAGTCAGAATCTTTAGAGGTGAGGTCTTAGCACGAATAATCTTAAGCTTTCACTTTTACATTTTTCTGGTTTATTTTTTATTTGTACGTGTTTTCAGTACATAATAATTACATCTCTTTCAGGGAATTGATTCATGAACACAACTTAACTCTTTTCATACCCTTTCCCTTCCTTCCCTCCTCTTTCCCTCCACCTCTTGATCCCCTTCCCATTTGGGAAAGATCTCGCTACTTCCTATTATCTATCTTTTACTTTGCTCTTTATTTATATTTTGGCTTTCAAACATATAATAGAAACCATGTGATATTTAAGCTTGTGCGTCTGATTTATTTCATTTAACATTAGGGTCTAAAGGTGCATTCGTTTTCCTACAAATCACCCAAGCTTATCCTTCTTTATGGCAAAGCAACACTCTGTTAGCACATATAATTGAGAAAAACAAATTGTATGGGAAATGCTGAACTACAGATTAGAGGCAAGGAGGAAGTGTGGAGTTAAGAGATGAGCAAATTCACATAAATAGCATAAATAAAATACTCTCTTGACAAGTGAAATGATAAATGCTGAAGGAGTTTCTGGTAAAATAGCAAGCTATGAAAAGGTTATTTGCATTAACATTTCTACAGTCACAGCTATGACTCTGACATTTTAAACATCACTAAAATGGGATTGGGCATTTTCTTACATCTACTCTATTACTATGTGGCAGCCTACTCGGACATTTCTGTTATGCTGGGAAACATGATTGACATACTAGGAGTGGAGGACAGAACTAGACTCCTTTTCCTGGAAGGCAGATCTCTTGAATCTAATTTCTTCCTTTTTTTCTTTTCTTTTAGGATAATTTACACTCCATACTGTCTTTAGCTTCTTCTATATTCATTAGCCAACTTTCAACTAATAGATGTGAGCAGGCAAGATATTTAGGGCTCAAAAAGCCTAAGTTACTGATGCATTGGAAGCTGTCACTTTAAATTGTGTGTGTGTGTGTGTGTGTTTGTGTGTGTGTGTGTTTTACTACCAAATATTTTTACTATATAAAATCACTAAAAATTTCTGATTTCCAGCAGAGACTCCAACATTATAAAGAAATATTTTACTGAAAATAACCCATGTGACAAAAACACATCTTCAGAGCATCTTGAAGTGACGTGGTCTCAGCAAATAACAAAGTGATAGAAACAGTCCATCATTTCTGATAATTGGCTATAAGATACAAAAGACAAACTCCACTACAAACCTCCTCTCAAGACTCACTATTGCTCAACAGTCCTGTCATTCCTACTGATTTAAATTCTTTTCTTGTGCACCCCAGCAATTGTCCAAATCCTGTTCCTAAAACTTAAACTAGCCCCTGGCAGCAGGTGTCTTGTCTTCAATCCTGAGAAAACAGAGGTGTAAACTTTCTCAGCTCTCCTCTTCCATGCCAGAATGTATCTTCACTCTCCCACCTTCTGTCTGAGCAGCTTGCTTCTTCCTTTTCAAGAATGATCTCTGTGTTGCATCTTGTGTTTTTTGCACTTCAGGTTTTCTTCTTTATTGTTCTGCTCACTCATTTTTGTGAGTAACTCCTCCTGTGGTTTTCTGAGAAAGAGTGCCTAGGAAGTAAATTTTTTTTGTTCCTTTACGAGGCTGAAAATGATTTTGATCTCTTCTGCTACACTGATAGTTTGGCTGGGTACAGCATTGTAGGTAAAAGGTATTTTCAGTTCAGACCTTGGAAGCCATTGTCATACACCTAGATACTTTCTAACATTGTTGCTGGAGCATATAATGCATAATTTTTGTCTTTAGAAGCATATAGGTTAGTGGTGGCAAACCTATGATACACGTGCTATTTTTAAAATGAAAGATGTTAAAGTAATTTTTTTTTCTAAACTAAAGCCTCAATATTCAGGTTAATTGCAGTGTTGGCACTTTATGATAAGTGGATTCTGGGTTGTAGTTTGGGCACTTATTATCTCCAGAAGATTCATCATCACTTGTATAGGACTTTTCTCTGGAATTTCATGGTAATTTGTCTTGGTATGGGTCCTGTTTCAAATACTATGCATGGCCAGCCCCTTTGATCCAGAGATTCATGTCCTTTAGTTCCAACAAATGTTCCTCTGTTACTTTTTTTTTTGAAAATTTTCATCCCTTGCATTTTCTTTAATTTCTTGAAATTTCTTCAATGTATCTTTCTAGAACTCTTATTATTTATTTGTTGGACTTTTTTTTTTCGGTATGAGGAAAGGAACTTAGTATTTTGCATTTGCCAGGAAGGCGCTTATGTTACTGAGCTATATCCCTAATCCTTGTTGGACTTTCTTAATTGATCTAATTATCCATCTCATTGTTTTTTTATTCTATTTGATTTCCTTTTTTTGTGTGTAACAGGAATCAAACTCAGGACCTTGCACTTGCCAGACAGGTGCTGTGCTGCTGAGCTAAATCCCCAGCCCTATTTCCAATTTTTCTATCTTCTCTTTTTAAATGTCAACTACTGTTATGGTTTAGACTTAGACTGTCCCTCCCAACACTTTCATAAGCTCAGAGGCCAAGTTTTTGGAAGTGGCTGATCACAGGAGCACTATATTCATCAGTGAATTCATCCAATTACGAGTTCTGCAGCTGAAGGTGCTGTGAGAAGGTGGGGTCTGGTAGGTCGAGGAAGGTCACTGGGGCATCTGATCTGGAAGGTTGCATCTCCTTCCCCAACTCCTTCCTTCTCTCTTTGCTTCCTGACCACCATGAAGTGAGCATCTTTCCTCCACCAGGGCCCTCTGTCATGTTGTTTCAGCCTTAGAGCCGGCCAACCATGGACTAAAACTGTGAGCCAAAATAAACCTAAGTCACAGGTGTTAGGTCGTGTGTCCCAGCAACAAGAAAACTGAATAAGACAACTACCATATTCTTACTTTCCCAATTATCTTATTCTTGTTTACTGTTTCTTAGCACATAGACCCTCTTACCTGACCTGTTTTATGTGCTGTCACTGCCAACTCCTATCTCTGCGATCACTCTTTTTCAGTGGTTTTTATTGCTACCTCTTCTTCACACCCTGTAAGTGGATACAGTAAGTCCCTGACTTACAAACATGTTCTGTTCCAGAATCTTCTTAAATTGGATTCATTCATAATCCAAGAAAATGAGCCTTATTCAGTACACCCATGAAAGTTCAAAACTCAAATGTTTGTAACTCAGGGATTTGCTGTATTTACTTCTTTGTTCTTTTCTACTATAGTCTTACCTTATGCACTTTACCTGCTTCCATAATTTTAATTAAATATGCTGACTCTGTCAAGCTATTATTTCTAGCTTTTTAAGTTCTAGACCTGAACTTGCAGTTCCCTGGGGGATATTTGACCTGGATATCCTAGAGATACTTCAAACTTGACATTTTATTGCAGGCTTAAGACAATTTTTTCCCTGTTATTGAGGACTGATCCCAGGGTCTTCACACTGAAGTATGTCTCCAACTTCTAAAACTTTTAAATTAATTAATTAATTTATTTTTAATTTTTTTTTTTTTTTTTTTTTGGTACTGGGGAGCAAACTCACGACCACACGCTTACCAGGCAGATGCTTATGCCGCTGAGATAAATCCCTTGCCCCCTACTTATTTATTTTTATTTTGAGACAGAGCCTCACTAGTCACCAAATTGCTCAGGGTAGGCTGAACTTGCAGCCCTCCTGTCTCGGCCTCCCAGAGACTAGGATTACAGGCATGCACCATCATGCCTCATATGGTTTAAGACACTGTACGCTTCAGTCTCATAAACAATTTGTAATTTCCCACAAAATACTATGAAAGTTAACATGTCTGATAGATCCCACCTCAAATGTCACCTCTTCAGTCAAATCTTCTCTGACTTCCTGCCCCTCAGCAGAAGAGATTATTCTTTCTCTTGGCACCCAATGCTTAACGTATAGCCTGTAACACTTTTTCACAAATGCTGCTCACCAGGGATGGGGATGTAGCTCAGTGGCTTAAGCACCTGCCTGGCAAGCGTGAGGTCGTGAGTTCGATCTCCGGTACCAAAAAAAAAAAAAAAAAAAGACAAATGCTGCTCACCAGCATCTAATCTGTTGACTCTAGTAGACTGTGAGCCTCTTGAAGGCATGGGCTTATCTTTCTACATGCATCCATCCTCATCAGTCTATCAGACTGTTAAATCGATGAATAGCTATTGATTTTCAATAACTTCTAATGAATATATACTTGACAATTGTTAATTAACCATAGAATGTTCACAGAAGCCTAGCCCACTAGAAAAAAATTACGTGTTTCAACATATACCTCTGGTTATTTTTAACCTTAAAGGACTATTATTTTTAACTAATCTTTCCCAATCTCGTCCAAAGGCTCACTCACTCTTCATGGCCATGTGCACATGTGTAAATTCACAATTTGGAAAACTAATCCTGTTTGAAATCATCTGCTCACCCAAACAGGCATCTGACCAGTTTCCTCAGAATACAAAACATATTATGTTGTTGTTTGGAATAACTAAAAATAAAAAAAGGAACAACTAAAAATAAAATAAGAAAGGTCCAAAGAGAACTCTTTAAAATGTATCACCCATATAAAAAGTCAGTCATTTCTAACACACAAACATGCCAACCCTCTGATACTACTGTATTTTCCAGAAATGTTAAGTGACTAAAGAGTAAGGAAAAGAAATACATCTGCAGTCTTCACTAGAGTATTGGTACCATGGGCATTATAAGGATGAATAAAGAATACTCATTTGCATTGGGGGATTAAGTATTGTGGGCTTTTTCTTTAGTTCTGGTTCAATTTTCTTTTTTAAACTAAGGCCTAATGCCAAATATTACATTTTTTTCTTTTTCCTGTTGAACTGATTTTATATTAAGATATAAGCACAAACATTTCATAAGTGTTTTAAATCCATCCAATTATTTGAGAAGGCATACGTGCTGGGCTACTGAAGCCAAAACATTAGAGCTAGGAATTTTGATGAAGATAATAATTGCTTACAGATCAGCCTGTTTTAACTTGCTCGACAAAGAACACAATCTTATGCTACATTTTCATCACAGGCTTTTCCCCCTGCATAATCACTACTATACTGAGCATTTTATAAAGGGAGATTATCTACAGGTTAAGTAATAAGGAAGTTATCAATTAGTTTATCATCTGCAAAATTTTACTTACTCAAACGTTATATTAATAAAAAATTTTCTGGCTGACAAGCATTTTTTTAAAATAAATCTCTTGTTTAGTGTTTTCAAAACACATCTAGGAATAAAGATACCAAGTCCATTTCTGGTGTTGCCATGAATGGTTCTATAGTCTTGGAGGGGTCAGTAATTTTCTTGTATTTTAGCCCACTTCAGGATTTTCTGCATCTTTATCTCCACCCTGCTAAACCTGAAAACCACATGGGCTCTGTGTCCATGTTAGAAATGGTTGTATTTTTTTTTCTTTTTGTTTGAAAAAATAAAACAAATTTTCATGACCAAATAGTAAGAGAATAACAATAGTTATTATACTCTACCATTATCTTCAAAGCAGTTACTCAGAATAAGACAAAGCCAAAAATATTTTTAGGAAAAAGAATAATAACATAAACTTTTTTTCAACAAACTAAAACTATCAGTATAAATGAAACAAATTAGCCTGTATATTGAAATATTTTTAAAAATATGTAATTTGGGGAAGTATTTGAACTTTTACCTACTTACTATCTTCCTCTATCTCTCTCTCTGTCCCTATCTGTCTGTGTGTATCTATCTATGCATCCATCCATTCATCTATGCTGTCACACTAAACAAATGGTTTCCCTTCAAATTTAAAGGCCCAATCCAAAAGTAGGCTTCTGAAATGAACAGACACTTCTCAGATGAAATACAAACAGCAAATAAATATATGAAAAAGTGTTCACCATAATATCCAGGTGCAAATTAATACAACACTGATATTCCATCTCACTGCAGAAAGAATAGTTATTATCAAGAAACCAGCCCATAACAAGTGCTGGTGGGCCTGTGAGTAAAGCCAAACCTTTTTCCACTGTTGGTGGGAGTGCAGACTGGTGCAACCACTGTGGAAATCAGTATGGAGAGTCTTCAAAAAACTAAAACTAGAGACATCATTTGACCCAACTATTCCTCTTCTTTGTATCTTCCAAAAAGAATTAAAAGCATCATACCACAGAGAAATATGCACATTGATGTTTATAGCAACACAATTTATAATAGCTGAATATTAGAAATAGCCTAAATGCCCATTAATGGATGAATGGATAAAGAAGGTATGGTTTTTGTATACTGTGGAGTACTACTGTGCCATAAAGAAAACTTGAGACATTTCTAGGTAAGTGAATGAACCTCGTGACCACACTCTTAAGTGAAATAAACTGAACACACATGTTTAAATATTGCATTGTTTTACTTATGTGAGAGACAGAAAGGGTAAATAAAGACCAAAATGTACCATAGATACTAGGAAATAGGAAGAAAATATTCAAGTGGGAAAGGGAACAATGTGGGGGGAGGGAAGTAAGGGAAAGAATAAAAAGGGAAGGAAAAAAATGAAAATAAAGTTTTTATAAATAGGAGAGAAAGAAGCATAGAAGGGAGGAGAGAAGAATGGAAAAAAAGAAGAATCAAGATATATCATGTACAGGCACAAATTCCCTATGATGAATGTGACCATTATGTACATCTAAAGCGTGCCAATAAAATTAATTTTAAAATAAACAAACTGTAAAACTAATGCTTAAGTCAGCCAAAAAATATTAATATATATATTAAATCTGTTACTCTCTAAGCCCCTGATTAATACATATATGTGTGTATATATAGTGTGTCTCATGTAAGATAAACCATGCAATATTGGAACTTGTATGTCTGACTCATTTCACCTAATATTATGTTCTCAAGCTGTATCCATTTACCAAGAGTGGCTCTCTCATTCCTTCTCCTGTTCAGTTACTTTCATCATCTGTAGACCCCCAATATAATATTCAACCAATACTTATTAAAGGCCTTCTACTGTAGGAAGGATAGGATGAGCTCATTCCCTGGGGAGACACTAATTCTGTTTTATTGATTAACCGAAAAGATTACCTCATGCTGCTAGTTTCATCTTGACTGTTTGGATTTCCTATTCTTTATTTCTTCTAGAATATATATAGCTGGGAGTCCTAAAAATTGATTAGACTTGTAGGACTGGGTTCAGGCAGTCACTCAATGATCAGACGGTTCTGGGAAAAGCAGTCTAGAAGCCAACATGGTTTCAAGACAGAGATAATTAGTCATGGAACAACCAAAGTCACCAATTCACAAGACCATGATAACTGTGTGTGGTAGCAGGGTGACCTAAGGTTGCAGAAGCTCTTTCCTTTTTAACGCCAACCACTAAGGCCAAACTCTCAAGACCTCACTCTGTTTGACGGCTTTTCCCTCCTCTTCCTCCTCCTTTTTTTGGAGACAGGCTCTCCCTATGCAGTTCAGACTGGCCTTGAACTCACAGCAATGACTGCCTCAGTATCCCTAGTGCTGGAATTACAGTGTGCACCATCACTGCCAGCATTGGTTGACTTCTTATTCCCTAAAAGCAGAGAGCTGTTCACCTCCTAAGGCTTTTCTATCAGTGTATGAGCAATGATCACATCTTGCAACTAAGCCTAGAACCTAATAAAAAGTGGAAGGAAACAGTGAGATGATACAAACCTATAATCCCAGCTGCTCAGGAAATGGAGGCAGGAGGATTGTAAATTCAAGGCCAGCTTGGGGCAATTTAGCAAGACTCTAGTTATTTAACAGAAAACTCTCCTCACTCCCACCCCAGCCAATATACTTCAGTTTCTTAGCTGCCCAGGTAATAGTTCCTGTTCCAGTCCAGGTTGCTTCTGTCTTTAAGAAATGGCAGTCAGGGCTGGGGATTTAGCTCAGCAGCATAAGCGCCTGCCTGGCAAGTGTGAGGTCGTGTGTTTGATCCCCAGTAACAAAAAAAGAAAGAAAAAAAAAAGAAAGAAAAGAAATGACGGTCACTGTGATGCACATTGTATAAACCAATCCCCAACTGACAAGCCATTCTGCCTCTGTACTTCCTGCTTGCTTATCCTATATAAGCTTTTGACTACCAGAGTTTGAGAATGATTCCAATCAATGGCCACTGACAAATAAATCTGCCTCCAAATCCTGGGTGTCATTTCGGAGTTTCTGCTTGCTTGCTGTAGCACTTAAAAAAAAATTAAAGGGCTAAATCCAATCTCCAGTACTAGGGGTGGGGGCTGGGGGTGGAAAGGAGGAAGAGAAATAAGAGACTTATGTTGTTTCTGATTGAGTGATTTGTACTCAATCTAGAGCAATGCAGAATACTAAAGAGAGGAGGCAAGTGGATAAGAAAAGAGTTTAACGAACCGGAGCACGGAGGGAGTCACCACAAGGAAGGCTCTCCTGCAGACAAAGGTCAGGTTCTGCCTGATATAACCTCTGATGGGGGTAGGGCTCTGGGGACTGATGTGAGCTGATTTATCTTGTGAGAGAGCAGGGGATTCGGTAAAACTTTACATTCCTGAGCTTTGGCAGACTTTTGGGAGGGAGAAGCCATAGGGGCTTCTGGGAAGAAGGAGGTATGCATTATCAGGGCACAGTTTTGAACCATTTGCCATGATGATTGTGCTGTCTCTCAGATGGGGGACCTAACATTCCCATCTCTTTAGTGTTAGGGGGGCTCTGTGGAGTCTCTTTAGCTGCTTCCTGCTGAGGGGGGGGGAATTGTTAGGGCCTAGGGTAGATGGAAATGGGATTGAGGGGTCTGTTCCGTCTGAGTTTGTGAGGTTGAGATGTCACTCAGTAGTAGAATTTGTTTGCTAGTGAACACCTGTATTCTAGCTTAGATAAACCGTGAGAGGAGCCTGAAGGCACAGGGACAAAAAACAAAAAATTATTACAGTAATTAGGGACTCATAATGGGCATTGAGATGGGGCCCCATATGTCTAGGGAGCTCCACTATGATGACCAGGAGGTAGATTTTGAAAAGTGGTATCTGTTTCATATACCAATTGTCAATTTTTTTGAGTTTTGTATCTGGTTTTTTCTATATCTGATTGGTTAACAAAATAGCATTTTCCTCCCTACATGGCATAGTATCCCCCTTTTTCTGCTGTGAGAATACTGAGTGCCTTTCCTTGTTGGAGAACTACCATGGCCAGTAAGTTTATTTGATCTTGGAGTGAATTAACATTTTGGGAGACTGATTTTAGGGTAGACATAGCCAGCAGCTAGGGTCTGAGATATTTAAAACATATAAAAGTTGAAAAGTGTTGTTTAAACATTAAGGCATGGGAGGGGTTGTGAGATGTGTGTCTCTTAAGAGTGGGGAAGGTGTTAAGAGTTGAGATGTGAGGACCCATGTATTGGGGAGCAATTGTTTGTGAAGAGTTACAAATACAGGTTTAGGGGCAGACGTCACAGTTTCAAAGTAAAAGACTAGAGGGCCAGATTCTAAGGATAGTACTGAAATTAGAGGCTGTAAGTGGTGGACATTTGCTCATTCTTTCTCTACACATCCCATTGGTATTTGTGTGACAGCTTCTTGTACTCTGTGTCCTGGTCCTAATTCTTGGCCGGATCCCTGCCATTCAGATGTTACTGCTTATGACCTTGGATCATGGAAATGCTCTCAATTGGAAACATTAATCTGGCTCCAGATAATCAAAATTTATTTGCTTATTTATTCATTTTTGCCATCTCTTCCAATGCCATTCACTCCATTATAGCTTCTTGGGCTCCTTCTCCAGCCACTGCAGCCTGTAATTTTAGTGCTGGTCAGAATTACAGAATATTACAGAATTATCCTAGAAAGGGAAAAGAATTAAATAATGACTCAATTATTTAAAATAAATACTGTGCAGAGAAGATATAAATTGGCTTACAGTTGTGCATCAAGCTATATCTTTCTGTATACATTTGCCACTAATTCTTTCAGACATACTTAATTAAAATAATATACATTATGAGATCAGCATAAAGTTACAATATAGTCCTGCATTCCTAACTATATAATGATATTAAAAAACATCTAGAAACAAACTGGTTCCATAAAAGGAACACAAATTTCAAGCAATCTATGTTTGAAATGCAGTATCTACACTCCTTCAAAAATATCCTAGAAATGTTACTGAAAGAAAAAATATATTGTAAATAAAGAAGAGCACACTCTTCTGAAGTAAGTCAGTGGTATATTCTTTTTCTGGTGAAGGAGGATTTTTAAAATGTAGATAATTATTCCATAATTAACAGGATTCATACAGTCAGATATAATTTCATTGAGTTTTCATTGAGAAAGACTTATATCAACAACCTTATGGAAAGGAAGACTCTGTGTACAGTTGATTAGGTTAACTCACTTTAATGCTGACTTTTCTTTTCTTTTCTTTTTTTTTTTATCGGTACTGGGGATCGAACTCAAGACCACCCATTTGCAAGGCAGGCGCTTATGCCGGTGAGCTAAATCCCCAGCCCCTAATGCTGACTTTTCTACTAACAAATTACTAAAACAGATACATTTTTTCAAACATTTTCATTGCTCCAATACAAAGAGGAATTCTGAAGTGTTATATAAAGTATACTTCTAAAATTTCAAAGAGTTAAAGGAGATGCCTCATCTCAATTCCTAGGAGATGTTGTAGCTGGAAAGGGTAAACAGAAGCAAATAGTTTCGTGAAACTGTGCCAAGGCTACATGTCAACTGCCTGGCAGGAAATGCTTTTGGAGGACCTAGATAAACAGACTATCTTCTCTTTTGGGGAAAAACATTCTCTTTGGCTTCCTACTAATGTACTGCATTTAACTAGCATCACAACCAGACTAGCAGAAAAGGCCATTGAAAGTGTTTGAATAATAATTGTAGGTACAATTAAATGGTCTACACTTCATGTTAATACACATGAACCTCACTGTTCAGGAAGCATATATTGAACGTTGTGTGTGCTAAATGAAACCTCATCTTTCTACTAGTTTTTGTTATGATTTTACCATAAGCTTTCTCTTATGAGAAATTTTCATTTAGCAGCAACTCTTTTTTGTTTTGTTTTGTTTTGTTTTGTTTTGTTTTGTTTTTTTGGTACCGGGGATGGAACTCATGACCTCTTGCTTGCCAGGCAGGCGCTTAAGCCACTGAGCTAAATCCCCGGCCCTTAGCAGCAACTCTTAACATGTTTAGCCTTTACAGAATGGCAATTCTTTCTTACATTTACATAAATTTTTCAAAATATTTTACATAATTATAAATTTTTAATAATCTCATTGACTATGATTAACACTTAGGCAGGTTCAATAGTTTAGTTGTGGACAGATTAAGTAAGCTAGAGAAAAGGTCTAGAACCAATTAGATAAAAATATTTTCTAAAAACAACAAAACAAAACACCATGACATTTTCTAGTATATTCCTCTCTGTTCTCACTGTGTATCACAAAATATATCTGTACATCACAGGACCATCTTTACTAAATTAATCATTTTACCTCATCTCACTTTTACTGTACTGTAATTATTCTGTGTTTCTTTGTTTATCTCTTTGTTTTGAGACAGCTTATCACTATGTAGCCCCAAGCTGGTTTCAAACTCTCAACCCTTCTGCCTCAGCATTCCAAGTGGTGGGATTCCAGGCATGCCTTACCGTGCCTGTGGCTATCTAGTGTCTTTAACAGCAAAAAGACAATGACAATCCAGGTACTGACCAAGAAGGACTACGACCAACTCAAACATATACGGCCTTATAGAATCTCTACTCAGTCTTCTTGCACCTCCTTTCAATCTCCATCCATCACCTGTTCTGCTCAGTTCCAATCGCAGCCATCCATCGTCTTTCTTCTTTTGTTACACAGGGAGCATCCTCTGCCACACTCAACTCATGGCTGGTCCTGCTGTAGTAGATTGGCAACTGGTGGTCAACTTAAACACCAGCTGAGCTAAATCAGCATGGTGCTGAGCATGGATGGCCCACCTGAGGACAGTTGCCAGCATAAAAGGGAGACCTGGAGAGGAAAAAGGAGCATTGTGGGTTCTCCTAAGTGTTGTTGTGTGAAGCCATGGGTTCTCCTGAAGGGTCTTGTCATGCTGACTCCCCTGATATGAACTCAGCTATTATCATCGGAGGAGCTCAGGACTTTGTTGAGAATGGCGGTGGTTCACTTTAAGGGAGCTCTGGTCTTTACTTTGAGCATCACTTCCTGGCTCCAGAGGGGAAGATATGTGCTGTTTAATCTCCAGGAGAAGCTGTCATGCTGGCTTCCTAATATGTACTTTGCAGTTCTCATCGTTGAAGGAGCTCAGGACCTCACTGTCATCGAGGATGGCTGTGGTACTTCTTTCTCAGGGAGCCCTAGTCCTTATTTTGAGTGTGGCTTCTTGGCTGCAGTATGGAGCTCTTGGTCTGCTGGCACAGACCCTCCACCTCGCTGGCATAGACTTTTAGCTTCCACTGCTGACCTTTGGGCCTTCCCAGCACAGATCCAACGGATAGACTTGCATGGATCATTGTCGTGCGCTCTAGGCTTTCAGCTGAACTCATACAGGTTATTGCCACGGGATCTAGGCCCTTAGCTGGATTTTCTAGGTCATTAGTTTTGTGGACAGATTTCCTGAACTCTCTTTGTATTTAACTCGTTGAGTGATCATCATGAAATAATACTATTAATGATGTGTCCTGTGTGTAATTGTTCTTCTAGCACCCCTGACTGCAACACTTGCTCAGTTACAATGGGAAGCAAAGCATCCCAGGAACAAAATAATATGAAAGATAACCAATACATTTGTTTTGTGTAATCTTATAGTCAAAACACATCCAGAAACAGTTTGCACCCACCACAACTTCAGGGATTTCCCTATGTTCCATAACCATCAGTTACTAACTTCACATATCCTCTCGAAAGTAATCTTTGCCTTAGTTATGATAGATGATTGAAAGGAAAAACTTGGTGGTAGAAGGTCTTTTATGTTCTCGTCACTAATTACATATATGGAATAGACAAGTTCTTAAACACAAAGTACTGCAACGGACTCAAAAAGGGACAGAAAATAGGAGTAAAGCTAAAACAAATATAGAAATTGAATTAGCAATTAAAAATCTTCCAAAAAAAATTCAAGCCCAGATGCTTTCACTCAGATATGTTAAGAATAATACCATTTCTACACACACTCTTACAGAAAATGGAACATTTTCTAACTCATCCTATGAGGCCTTATCTACCAATATGTATAATGACACAAAGAAGAAAACTAGGGATCAAAATCCCTCATGAATATACACACAAACTCCCTCTATAACATACTAGAACATCAAATCTAGCAACATATAAAAACAAATATACACCAGATATATTCATGGGATTTATTCCCGGTAAATAAAATTGGCCTAACATCTGACATAAACTCATATAAACACCATATTAATAGAATATAATCTTCACTCATAGATCTGATCCTATAGGTAGAAAATTCAAAAGAATCCATCAAAAACCTACTATAATTTGCTAATGAGTCATAGGTTATATTTACATTTAAACTTCAACTATCTCTATATATTAACAATAAATCTGAAAATGGAACCGAGAAAACAATTCTATTCACAAAAGCATGAAAATTTGTTAAAATAAATGCAAGACATTATATAACATTGCTGCAACTAAAGAAAATTATAGACATTGTTTATAAATCCAAAAATCCAATATTGTTGATTATAATTCTTACTGAATTGATCTATAAATTAAATATAATCCCTTCCAAAACTCTCACAGTTATTATTCAGAAGTTGCTAAATTTCTTGGAAATACAAAAACGACCAAGAAGACCAAAACAATCTGGAATTGAAGAACATAGTTCACTGACTTAAACTTCTCAGTTTCCAAAGTTACTATAAACCAACAATAACCAAGACAGTGTGGCATGACAGACATAATGAGACATTTTGCATAATGACAGACAACAAAGCATACAACAGAATTAAAAGTCCAGAAATTAACTCCTATATTTATGTGGAAAACTTTCAATGATTTTTGACAAAAGTGCCAGACAAATTACCAGGAAAAGAACAGTCTTATAGACAAATGGTATTGAGACAACAGGACGCTCTCACGTGAAAACATGAATTTAAGCCCTTATGTCATAATTTAAACAAAAATTAAAGCAAAATGAAAGTTAGATCCCTGGTACCAAAAAAAAAAAAAAAAAAAAAAAAAGAGAGAGAGAGAGAGAACTTTTCATGCTTCAAATCTTTACTTTTACTAGTACAGCTTTGCAGGACTTAACGTTTACATTCTGTGTGGAGTTGGTACACACATGTAGCACATCTTGATTTCTTTTTCATTCTCTTTCCTATCCCTTGCCTCCTCCTCCATCTCTTGGTCTCTTTCCCATTTGAGAAAGATCTATCTCCCTATTTCCCATGGATCTATATTTTGCTCTTTATTTATATATTTGGCTTCTCATATTTAAGCTCGTATGTGATTTATTTCACTTAATGTTATGTTCTCAAAGTACATCCATTTTCCTACAAATGACTCAAGTTCATCTTTCTTTATGGCAGAGTAGCATTATTTCACTGTGTATAAATATCATGTTTTCTTTACCCATAGCTTCCAAGATTTAGCTATTATGAATTGAGTTGCTATTAAACATAGGTATGCTGTAATATGTCTTTAATTCAGGAAGATGCGGTACTTAGAAAAGGAATAGCTGTTTAAAGGGAATTTTTAGTTTTCATTTTCTGAGGAATCTCTATACTGATTTCCATAGTGGTTGTACTAGTTTACATTCCCACCAATAATGCAGAAGAGTTTCTCCCCCTAACCCTTGAAAGGATTGCCAGCATTTGTTATTTATTGATTTCTTGATGATGGACATTCTTTTGGGGGGTAAGATAGGGTACATGTTGTTTTAATTTGCATTTCTTCAGTGGCCAGTAGTGCTGAGCATTTCTTTACGTATTTGTTGGTCATCCATATTTCTTCTGTGAAGTGTTTATTCGTTTCATTTGCCCACTTTTTTTGATTGGGCCTTTTACTCTAGGGGCCTACTTTTTTTGAGTTTTTCATTTTAGATACTAGGCCTCTGAAGAATAGGTGACAATATTTTTTGCTCATTTTGTAGGCTGTCTTTTCACTCTGTTGGTTGTTTCTTTTCCTATACAGAAGCTTTTTAATTTGATATGATCCTATTTGTTGATTCTTGGTATGAGTTCCTGTACAAATGGGATTTTCTTCAGAAAGCCCTTGCCTACACTTAGGATTTCAACTTATTTTATCTTCCAGCAGGTTAAGTGTTTCTGTTTTAACACTTAGTTCCTTGATCCACATAACTGTAGTTTAGTACATGGTAAGAGATTGTGTCTAGATTCAATCCTCTATATGTGGATAACCAGTTTTCCCAATATCATTTACTAAAGAGGCTATCTTTCCTCCAGGGTATGTTTTTGACCTTTTTGTCAAAGATCAAAGAGTTGCATAAACTTGGGTTTGTTTCTACATCCTCTATTCTCTTAAAGTTAAAATACAAAACTTTTAAAAGATAGGAAAAATCTTTTCATGACATTGGGTTGGGAAAATATTTCTTAGGTATGACACCAAATGCATAACCCATAAAATATAAAAATTAATAAACTGACTTTGTTGAGTCAAAATTTTCAAATGTTTATGCTGCAAAAGATACTGTTAAGAAAATAAAAGACATAAAAAAGGGAAATAAAAGACAAGACACAAGCTGCGAACAAATACTTATAAATCATACATCTGATAAGAAATTATTGTCCAGAGTTTTTACTTTTGTAATTTAATAATAAAAAAAATTAAAGGGGCCAGATATATAGCTCAGCCTAACCTGCCTGGTAAGTGCAAGGTCCTGAGTTTGATTCCTGGCTCCCACAAAATAAATAAATAAAATTAGATCGTCATAAAAAGATTTAAAATATGCAAAAGATTTGAATGAATGGATATTTCACCAAAGAAGAAATAGGAACGGCTAATAACTACAAGGAAAAAAGTACGTAACATTACGACTCATTAAGAAAACACAAAGCCAGGTGTGGTGGTACATCCCCATGATCCCACTGATATAGGGGAATGAAACTCCCAACCTATACTATGTCCACGAGTTCATGTTCTCTAAAATCAAAGAATGAATTTTAGGAACAATGGGGGTTAAGAGTAGAATATATTTATTGAGAGAAAGAAAGCTTTTGTCTGAAGAGAGACAGAAGAGGTCCTGAGCAGGTTGCGAGGACTCTGTCTTTTCTAGGGACTTTTATAGAGCAAAATCATGGGGCAAGACAGGTTCAAGGTGGGGGAAAACTGGAAACTCAGAAGGCAGATGGGCATAAGGTGGCATATAACTATAGTTAGCCAATAAGATTAGTACTTCAGGTAAAATAGATTACATTAGGGACAAATGGGGAAGTGAGTCATGTAGAAAGCAGGCATTCTTAAGGAGCAGTGACTCTTCCCTAGGGGGATGGGATGGTGACTCCAAGCTTCCTCAGGGTGATAGGGAACTATTTAAAATATCAATCCTCAGGATAAGGGTGCATTTGTTTGGTCTTTTGTCTTGAAGCCTGGCCCACAGCAGGAGGCGTCAGTCTCCCCTGCAGCTGCCAGGTATCTGGGCTTAATGCACTGGCTCCTTTGAGGACTTAGCCTGTCTCACTGCCTATATTTCTAACTAACACAGCTGCCTGCAACACCAGGTGAGAAGCTGAGGCAGGAGGATCGAAAGTCCAAGCTCAACCTGGGCAACTTGTTGAGACTCTACCTTATTTAACAAAAAAATTAAAAAGGGTAGAGATGTAGCCCTGTACTGCAAAATGCATACACATATACATGCATGCATGCATACACACAAACAAAATCACAATGAGAAACTATTTCACACTCACTAGAATGACTATAATAAAAAAGACAATAAAAAGTAGTACAGGGCAGGGATAGAGCTCAGTGGTACAATGCCTGTACAACAAGCAAGAGGTCCTTAATTTGATTCCCAGAAACACACCTCCCCAGCCAAAAAAAAAAAAAAAAAGTAGTAGAGAAGACATAGAAAAACTGGAACCCTCATATATCACTTATGGGACTATAAAACATTCAGCCACCTTGGAAAACAGTTTGGTAGTTTCTTTTTTTTTTGGTACCAGGGATTGAACTCACGACCTCGTGCTTGCCAGGCAGGCGCTTAAGCCACTAAGCTATATCCCCAGCCCCACAGTTTGGTAGTTTCTTATAATGTTAACTGTATCCTTCATTCTTAAGTATCTACTCAAGAGAAATCAAAACATATCTACACAAAATCATATACATTTTTTTTTTTTGGTATTGGGGATCAAACTCATGACCATGCACTTGCCAGACAGGTGCCTGTGCCACTGAGCTATATTCCAGGTCCCTAGAAACAATTTAAATGACCAACAACTAGTGAATGAATAATGTGGTGTATTTATACAATAGAATGTGGTGTATTCATACAGTAGTACATTTGGCAACAAAAAGGAATAGAGTATTGATAGATGGTACAACATGGAAGAGCTTCAAAAATTTTACACTTAAGTAAAAGAAGCCAGACAAAAAGAGTGACATATCATATAATTTCATTTATATGAAATACCAAAAAAAGAGAGGCAAATTTATAGATGGTAAACAGAACAGTGGTTATCTGGGTTGAGAAGCAGAGGCTGAGAAATGATCACACAAGGTGGGCCCTAGGTATCTTTTTAAGTAATCAAAATGTTCCCAAGGTAGACTGTGATAACACTGGCATGACTGTAAATTTACTACAAATTACGAATTTTACACTTAAAACAGGTGAACTTTATCTCTGCATTATACCTCAATAAAGTAAATTTTTAAAAATGCTACATGGATTTCAACTGTTTATATCTTCCAAATATTTTTCCCTTTAATCTATGATTTTTTTTTTTTTTTTTTTTTTTTGGTACCGGGGATCGAACTCATGACCTCGCGCTGGCCAGGCAGGCGCTTAAGCCACTGAGCTAAATCCCCGGCCCTAATCTATGATTTTTAAAAATGACAAAACTTTTTTCTAATGGTTCCTACTCTGCAACCAGTATTATAACTTCCATTAAATTTTTAACAGTTTGGGAAAGCTAGTTCTCATAAACTTGATTCATTTTAATAATCATATAATGACACTTGATAATGAGTTTCCTTCACTCCAATAGTTGATATAATCAGGGAAAATGCTTTACAAAGCTGTAGTGATTCTAAACTCCTGAAATCTGCTGAAGAAATAAAAATACCACCTGTCAAATCAAATGAATTATACACTCTCTGGCATGCACAGTACAAATCATTGTCTAACTTTAGTATGATACTTCTGCATCCTGGGTTTTTAATCATTTTTTACTTTTCTTCACACAGAAAAAAATTTTTACATTGCTCTTCATTAGACTTGCTTTTTTATTTTAAAGAGAATAAAACAAAACAAAAACAGTACAAAGCAAATCAGAGCAGAACAATGAAAGCAACACAGCACTTCACAACAAGGCAACAGGATATCAACAGTAGCTACTATAATGTCTCTTGTTTTCTTCAAAATAGTTGGCCATACCTTCACACACAATAATATCAAACATAACAAAATAGTATAAAATCAATCAAAAGAATGAAAGCATTACAGGACTTCAAAACCACACAACAAGAAATGAACAATGGTTACTATAATATCTCATTTTCTTCAAAAAAGTTGTCCATACTATCAGACATAATAAAATAAAACACAACAGAATAGAACCAATCAAAACAAAAGAATAAAAGCATGAAAGTACTTCAAAACAAGATGATAGGAAATCAGCAATGGCTGCCATAATGTCTCATTTTCTTCAAAATAGCTGTTCATACCACCACACATAATAAAATCAAACACAGCAAAACAGAATAAAACCAATTAAATGAATGAAAGCATTACAGGACTTCAAAACAAGATAATAGGAAACCAATCATGATTACTATAATACATCCAATTATGTTAAAAATAGCTGCCCTTGCCCTCAGACAAAGTAAAATCTAACAAAACAAGACAGAACAAAGCCAAACCTAACAAAATTGTGAAAACAGTACAAGAGTTTAAGACAGGACAATAAGAAATAAACAGTAGTTACCACTTTTCATTCCCAGGTGTTTCCTCCCCTATCACTTTCACAATAACTATTTTGCTTTTTGGATCCCATTAACTCCTTCTGTTTTTTATGCTAGGGCTCACTCATATGAGTTCAAAATGTTTCACCCATGAACATGATCTCCAGTTGCATCCATTTACCTACAAGAGCCTTGAGATTATTGTACTTTATAGCTCGGTAGCTTTCCATTGTATGAAAATACCATATCTTTCTTATCCATTCTGTGATTGATGGGCAAGTTACTCTTGTTTTTTTACTGGTCTCCTGTTGCATGGAACAATTGTTTTCTCTCCTTTGATTTTCAGTCTATGAATTTCCTTTCCAGTTAATTGTGCTTCTTTTCTACAGTATATGGATGGATCTTGTTTCTTGATCCACTCTCCCTGTTTCTTTTTATTGCTGAACTGAGACCATGTGTATTAATGGTTACAACCAGCATACATTGGTTGTCTCTGCCATGCTATCCTCCTGTTGTTGGCCCTCCACTTTTTCCATTCATTGAATTGCCTGTTTTGTTTGGCAGTCCTACTCTGCTGCTGTTTCTGGAACTATGGTCATCTTTATCTCTCTCTAGGATATCCTTTAGCACTCTCTGTAGGATTGGTTTGATGGTCATGAGTTCCTTCAGTTGTTCTTTATCATGGAAGTATCTTATTTTTCTATTGATTTTGAAAGATAGTTTTGCAGGGTACATCAGTCTGGGTTGGAAGTTGTTTTCTTTCAGGATTTTAAACATTTTACTCCAAACTCTTCTTGACTTGATGGTTTATGTTAAGAAGTCTGCCATGATCTGATTGGTTTTCCTTTATAGGTTATCTGTTTCTTTTCTCTAACAGCATTTAATATTCTGTTTTTGTGCTGCATTTCTGGGATCTTGATTATTATGTGTCTAGGTGTAGATTTACTTTGGTTATGACTAGTTGGAGTTCTATATGCCTCACTTGTCTGTATGCCAGATCCTTTCCCCATGTTTGGGAAGTTTTGTGTTATTGCTTCTGTAAATATCCTTTTAATTTCATTTGTGTTGACCCCTGTTTCTTCACTGATACTGTCATTCTTAGATTATGCTTCTTTGCATCATCTTTCAGCCATTGAATTGTTATTTCCTGATTCCTTGTTATTTTTAAGACATCTTTCCTTTATGATCGCTAGTTGCAATCTTGTTTTCAAGGTTTGAAAATCTATCTTGAGGCTCTTTCAAGCAGTTTTGCTTGCTTTTGATTGACTTTTTAATTTCCTAGATATCTCTTTGAATATGTTTCATGCATTGTAATTTCTTTCTATATTGTTTGTTCAAGGTTTCCATCACTTTCCTATGCTCCTCTTTGTTTTAATCTATGTCTTCTTTAGATATGCAGAGCAATTCTTTCAGTGTGTTTGTGATTTCTGACATCATTTCTGATTTGATTGCTTTTATAATCTCATGAAGTTGCTTCTTTACTTCAGTTGCTAGCCTCTCAGAGATTTCAAGTATGTGACTTCCATTTTCTTCCATGACTGTATCTCCTAGACTTGTTTTGTGTGGGCTGGAGGTCTGAGATTGCCTTTTGCTCCGTCATCTTGACATTCTCCTGGGTTCCTCCCAACAAGCTGGTTCTGGGGCCCCAGGAACTTCCCACTTTGGTTGCCCCTCAACAGTGTAGGGGAATGGGACATGTACCTGGGTTCCTCTGACCCCAGATTTACAGGGAGGTAGCAGGGTGTGGAGTGGGCGTCTTCAGACCTGTGCAGGCTACATTGGGGCTTCCCCAATGACCAGGTGTGCATGGAGGTGGTACTGCTTCTCTCAGCCTGTGTGTCTACACTGGCAGGCACATAGGGGTGTGTTTGTCTGATTCTCCTGGTGGGCGATGGCTGCCCGAATGACCCAAGGGCCTTCAATGGTGGCTTACCAGTGCATGGGGCTTACCTGCTCCTGCTGGCTGCCCACAGGAAGGAGCCTTCCGGTGGTGTAGGCTGGCAGGTGGAAGTGCTGGTACTCTCTGCCTACAGTGGCTGCCCACAGGGAGGAGTTAGACTTGGTGTTTCACTCCTTAAAGAGGTTCCAAATACAGTTCCAATCTCTTTCCTCAGATCTCAAGAATAAAGATTTCTTCCAGCTTATCTATTTCTTAAACATATAACCTACACAAATTATTTTATTTGTTCTTCATGGTAGTAAATTAACTTTTTGAAAAGAGAGATCATGAAAGACTCATGTGGATATTTTCTCTGTGGTCCAGACACATTTACAATTACTTTTCCTCCCTCCATTTACTGGTCCATTTCCAAGACTCACCAATGGAGTACCTGGGTTGGGCTGTATTTATTGAACAAGGGGCCTGATGGCAGGTCACACTCCATCACTATCTCCAACCAATATTTTAAAAGAGAAAATGAGTTCCCTCAATTTGTGGTTTATACAGTGAACCTTGAAATTATACATACTTGAAAAAAATGTTTATAAGCAGTAAAAAATTTTAAATGCAAAGATTTAATTTAGTATCACTCTTAGGCTCCAGTTTCATTCCAACCACATTTCCCCCACCTACATTTCTTAATGTTAAATTGTAGGAAAATATAGTTACAATAACATATACATTACATTCATTAAATGATAGAGATAAGTGTGAATCCTGTGCAAGTATGACACACAAGTTCAGGAAGTGTTCCATATTTTTAGACACAGTAATTATCAATAACAATATTTGCATGTGTGAAGACAAGTGTTTGTTATTAAGCAAATGTAATAAAAATTTAAAACAAAAATATTGTTAAAGGCAAAAAGTACAAATAGGTAAGAATTTTTAAAAATTTTACATCCTCATTATTGTAATTGAAACTATGCTCAACTATAGCAGAGTAACAGATATGGTGTTAGGTACTGTTGATGTCCAGTTGACTTAATGTAAAGTACTGTGTTGCCTATGTTGTCCTGTTCTGATCTGCTCTGTACTGCCCCCTTTTGTTTTATTCTCTTTTAAATTAAAAAAAAATTTTTTTTACATCCTCAGCCCTTTTTATTTTGAAACTGGTCTCATTAAGTCACTCAGTTGCCCAAATGGCCTGAGAGAAGAATAATAGAAGAATACTGGAGAAGAAGGTCAAGTATGGTGAGGTATGTTACAGTACCAAACAAATGAAAACACATTGAGAAACCAGAAAGCTTAAGATGATAATGCAGGCTAATATTTATTAAACATTTATTATGTTCCAAGTACTAGTAAAGACTTTCCATGTACTAATTTATCTGATCTTCAGGACCCGGAAGGGATGTACTATTATAATACTCATTTTATGGATGACAAAACTAAGGTATCGAGAGATTAAGAAACCTGCACATAGTTGAACAGACAGAACTAAAAGTTACAGAGCCAGGTTCTTGAAATCAATAAATAACGAAGAAGACCAAATTCTGTCTCACCCTTGAGCACATTTACTGTAAGAGCAGCTAACAGGTATCTTATCTATCTCTTCTCTCATTAATTCCTGGTCAATTTTTCAAGGTGTAGCTTAAATACTGCCTTCTCTACAAAGCGTTTCTTGATCCTCCCAGCTGAACATAAATCACTTTTTAAGCTTCATAGAATTTTATTTGTATCAACCTTATGTCATAATATTTTGTCCTGGCATTACAGATCTTATGTAAAACATTTTTTCTTACTTTTTTTCTTTTAGTCTAATCCACTTGTTACTCTCCTGACTCTGAACAGTGCCTGTCATGTAATAATGCTAAATCTCTAGAGAAGAAGGGCATTATGGTAATCATTTTAAAGGAATTATATCATGAAAACCTTACCACAACCCAATTCAATAGCTATTTTCAGCCATTACTATGAGATAAAAATCTAGATGCACCTTAAATTCAGTGAACAAGACAGATACGGTTTTTACCCTGAAGAAGTTGGCAGTCTAGGAAGACAGTCTAGGGTATATTGGTATCACCACATAAAAAGATGAGGAAAAGAGGGCCTCAAACAAGTAATTTGCCCAGTCACATAGTAAAAAAGTGACAAAGCCAGAACTCAAACCAGCTATCCAGACTGGCTATTCAGGACCCTATGCACATAACCACTATGTTCTAAAGGAGACACCTGAGAAACACTTAAACAAGAAAAAGTTCTGAATACTTCTGAAGGAAGGATCACCTCAAGGATAATGCAGGGTTTCACTCCTTTTTGAAGGAAAGCTGGAAATGTACAAAAGTAGACAGAGGTTGTAACAGTGCCCTAATGCTAGCCAGCTAGCCAACTGCTGCTCACCAAGCCCATGTCTGATTAGGTGGTTATCTTAAAGTGAGCCCCACACCACAGTGCCCCATAAGGGGCCCTCCCTCTTGGCATCAAGGCTTTGCTGCCCTCAGGTGGTGCGGCTGAGACTCCAAGTAGCAGCGGGACTTTGCGCTCATCTTCCAGACAGTGGAGTAAATGGTAACCAAGGTTTCTTACTTTAACTTGGGTGCGTTAATCTTGAAAAGTGGATCCAGACTCCAAGAGCCCTCTAAGAGTATGCGAATCTATCCCAGCGTGGGAAGGCTGAGGGGACTACACCCACAACTCCTCAGGCCCAGGAACCCAGGCTCATGCTTCCATGCCGACCTGCAGGCGGACCTGCGCCCTCCTCCAAACGCCATCGTGGCTGCCACATGTTTTGGCCTACACACCCGAACCACAACGCGGTTTTAGATAGCGATGCTTTGAACTATAGACCCTATAGACGAGCAGAAAGACGCTCCGATAACACTTGTCTTAATCCACATATCTATCTATCTATCTCTATTTATCTTTCTAGATAGATAATTTTGGACAGGGTATCTCTACGTAGTTCGGGGTGGCCTCGAAATCACTGGTGATCCTCCTGCCTCACCCCCCAGAGTCTGGGATTACAGGTATGTGCCTCTATGTACTGCTGTCCACACACTCTTGACAACCTGACTTGGTACCTGATGCAGCAAGTTAAGAGGCGAAGCTCTCTAAGGATGAGGAGCTGATCCAGGAAGCTTAGCAGCGGACTCAACCTGCTCCCCGTCGCAGTTTTCAATTTACCAAGCAGCCGGGATGCAGAAGCCTTGTCTGGCACCGGCCGCGCCCCCCTCCGCCCCGCCCCTCCTCGCCATTCACCAATGTCCTGCTGCGCCGGTCCTCGCGCTCCAGGCCCGCCTCCCTCCCGCCCAGGATCGCTAGGCGCATGCGCATCGCGAAGCGGGCAGGGTGAGGTTCTCTCTGCGGAGGGAAGGGAGGGCGGAAATGAAAAAGACAGGTGGACGCAGCCTCAACCCTGGCCCGGCGCCCGCAGAAGTGTGCGTTAGGACGAAAGGGGACAGGTGGTCGCTAGGGAGGTCGAGGAAGGGACTTATCCCCGGAGCCGGGGTTTGGCGGCCGGCTAACCCGGCTGGGTTTCTGTGTATGTGCCCGCCTAGGGAAACATGGAGACCTGCTTGGTGGCGGCGGCGCTGAACGGGGTGGACCGACATTCCCTGCGGCGCTCGGCCAGGCTGGGTCAGGAAGTGCTGGAGCGGGCCAGGCGGAGGGCAGTGGACTGGCGTTTACAGGAGC
>PVJX010003993.1:0-100360 GCA_004027295.1 Dolichotis patagonum
GTTGGTTTCCTATTATCTTGTTTTGAAATCCTATAATGTTTTCATTCATTTGTTTAATCAGTTTTATTCTATTGTGTTTTGTTTGATTTTATTATGTGTGATAGTACGGACAACTGTTTTGAAGAAAACGAGACATAGAAACCATTGTTCATTTCCTATTATTTGGTATTGAAGTCCTGTAATGCGTTCATTCTTTTGATTAGTTTTATACTATTTTGTTATGTTTGATATTGTTGTGTATGAAGATATGGACAACTACTTTGAAGAAAACAAGAGACATTATGGTAGCCACTGTTGATTTCCTGTTGTCTTGTTTTTAAGTCCTATGTTGCTTGCATTATTCCATTCTGATTTGCTTTGTTCTGTTTTGTTTTATTATCTTTAAAATAAAAAGTTAAAGATTAAAAAATAGAGCTGTCATATGACCTAGCTCTCCATTTCTGGACGTATATCAAAAGGAAATGAAGTCATCTTACAGAAGAGATATCAGCATGTCCAGATTAGCTGTGGTACTTTTCACAGTAGTTAAGATATGGAATCATCGATGATTCCAATTAACAGATGATTAGATAAA
Organism: Dolichotis patagonum; assembly: GCA_004027295.1. Taxonomy (NCBI): domain Eukaryota; kingdom Metazoa; phylum Chordata; class Mammalia; order Rodentia; family Caviidae; genus Dolichotis; species Dolichotis patagonum. The sequence goes on from PVJX010003993.1 coordinate 575, forward strand.
GGGAAAAAATATATATACAAGTGTGTTGGAGAAATATTTGGTCACAAAGAAGAATGAAATCCTATCATTTATAGCAAGGTGGTTGTGTAGAACATCTTGTGAACAGAAATAATCCAGATACTGAAAGACAAGCATCACATATTGTCTTTCATATATAGAAACTAAAAGAAGAATTAAGTCACAAATAAAGAGAAGCATGTTAGGATGGTGGGGTATGCTGCCTCCGTACAAGGTATGTTCTGAAAAGTGGCTAGAGCAAGTGGGATGAGTCATCAAAATAACTTATGGCTCTTAAGGAAGTGATAGGAATCCACCACTCCACCTGCAAGCTCAGGGATGATAGAAGCAGTGCTCCCTGTGGAGTAATTAAGAGGCTGTATTTTCTGACCTTTAAGAAAACAAGCAAGAAAAGCAGTCTGCAGTTCCTCATATTAGACATATCTTACCATTGTAACCACTGAAGTTGCAAACCCACCCCACATCCAAATAAAATTCTGAAAATATGTCAAAAACTAAGGGAACCAGAAAGATGTTAATTTTTACCTTCAGGTGTCTGACTGTGCCCACTCTATAATATTACTTGCCTCAGTAATACATACCTCAGAAATCTGCTGCTAAAGTACTACAAATTTGTCTTAGGTCTTTTTCTTTGGTAAACAAATTCTGAAATTACATATAGAAAATTTATAATGAAGGACTTTTAGAAACAACATATGAGAGGAAAGCAATGATGCCATCTGGATCCGAGAGGATTGTTAGAACAGAATGCAATTTCAAGATTTCAGCCTAATCCACCTTCTTACTGGAGTTCAATTTGTCAGTTAGTATAGCCCAGAAGGGCAGTGGAGCAAGATTTCATGGGGCTGGTTCTTCTGTCCTGAATATTCAAGCTTTCCAAAGAGGGCTCAGTGGTGACTGTTGAGCAGGCAACACTTTCAAAATTGCCAATTGTGCTGGTCTGTGCATGCAGCCTCCCAGCAATATCCAACTGGGCTTGGAGACAAGACAATAGTCTTGTACATACAAGGAATCCCTTGAAGGGAAAATAAGATGCTAGGTAGAAGTTAATCTGAGAAAGACTGTGAACTACCTATAAGGATAATATTTTGGAAAAAGAGATCAATTGTATGATGATATTGACAATATGGATTACTACCATTGCATGAAGGATATCATAAACTATGCAAATGTGAAATACAAAGCATAAATTAGAATACACTCTTCTGATTCTTGTCTCATCTATTAATCACACTGCAATGGTTCTTTGTACAAGAGATACTCTGCTAGACAATATGATTAAAGGTATTGTCAGTTTTAGCACATTTGCATTGCTTCAATAATTTGTGAGAGTGCTGTAACCCAGCTAACATGGTGACGCATTGGTGATCCAGAAAGGAGGATCTCAACTTGTATCCCACCAAGGGCAATGAAGACTTTATCTAAAAAATATCTGAATTAAATTAAATATAAAAAGGATAGGGATGTGGGTCAGTGTGGAGGCTCTCAGTTCAATGTCCAGTACCATTAAATATGTATATGAATATATATAGGAGCCTAAGACTCATGAGATTTATATTTAGATTGCTGGATTCCAGTCCTAGTGACACAGAAGATTTTACACTGGCTATGTAAGTAAGCTCTCATCGTGCCTCTCTGTAGCCTTCTGGAAAACATGGAGAATTACAACTTTTAGTACATGAGGTTACTATCAAATTAATTGAGATGATGATATAAGGCATTTGACAACATTGTCCAAAAGAAAAACTGAATCTGCTAGCAATCACTCAGAACAGGAGAAGAATTTGAAATGAAATTGATTTTAACAGTAGGTTTACGTAACTAAATATATTATCATTGAATACATAATACAAATATAAATCACTTAAATAATTAACTTTCTTTTTATTAAACTTGGCTTCTAAATCCAATTCTAACTTTATACCTGGAGCACTCTATAATGGGTACCAGCCACATCTCAAACCCTGGGCAGACAAATGTGACTAAGGCTCCACACTGACTAGCATAGGCTCAGAATACTACCTGTTATACAGTAGGTGCTTAATGATAACTAGTTACTGTCATTGTAACTTGCCTAAACTCATAATATTTATAACAACTAAACACTGTAAACTTGTGACATACCTATCACATATTTTTAGAATCTCTCCCCCACCTTACATATGGCTTTAAATAAAATTTTTTATATTCTTTGACTTTTCTTGAAAAGTGGATAAAATTGACTCAATTTGTAGGAATTAACTTATCAAAATATCAGTGGAGACTTTTCATTGCATTATTTCAAGTTCTAGCAATTTTTGAAAAATTAGCTTTTCAGCAGTAGTTTCAGTATTTCATTTTTTTTCAGTTTTTCATTTTGAAGAAGTAAAACTACATAGACTATAACTCTAAAATTCTAATTAATAGATTCATTTATTTATTTTAAAATGTTTTGTCCTAGAGGTATTGAAACATTATTTTGTTAATGAAAATATCAAATAGGTTGAATTTCATTTATTTATAAATATGGCAAAAATTATTTTCTCTCTGTTAATGAGTAATTTCATAATTTTTTGACAGACCAAAAGCCATTTGACTTATTTAAGGTAAATTAGTCCAGTCTTTCTCTTGCTCTTTCTCTTATATATATAATATATATTAAAATATATGTTATATCTATTTATTTATGTTATAAAAACAATTCATAAAATAATCTATCAGATAGATAGATATAAAACTGCCTCATTTTACCTGTTAGGGTTATCAAAATGTCAATGAACAGATACTTTATTTTTACCTCAAGACTTTCATTTTAAAAATTAAAATTAGAAGAGAGCTGAGGACTCCCTGTCTCACTGTATATAGATTTAGTTGAATGGCATTTTCTTTTCCAGCAAAGGAAAAAATTTTGTGTATGATCTATTATAATTTTATACTGCTTATTGTAGTTTGGAAAGGGTTCATTCTGATGTCTGATTTTGCTTCCATTTTGTGCCCATATTACTCAGTTCTTTCCATTGTTTAGGCTTTGGATTTGATTAGAATCTGAAACTGAATTCAGATCGCTGAGTGATGATTCATCATGACATTAACCTGTTCGATAATGAATGCTGACCATGGAATGACAAAACATTCAAATCCAGGTCTTTTTTCTGTTTGTAAAGTGTTGTATTGTTGGTTTGTTTTCTTGATCTATCCTCAAATGAGGTTTTAATTTTTTTCTTTTGGTCTTAGCATACTCAAACCCTTGGCACTAAGCTATATCCCCATAGATGATGATGATGATGAGGATGATGATGATGATGATGGTGATGATTTATTTTACACACAGTCTCACTAAGTTGCTAAATTGCCTAGCCAAGCCTGAAATTTGTAATCCTCCTACCTTCTGTCTCAACTTCTCATAGTGCTGGGGTTACAAGAATGCACCACCATTGCCTGACTATAGTTGCAGTATTTGAGAGAGGCGTGACCTCTCTCAGGTTGAGTGTATGTGGTGTGTTTGTGTGTGTGTGTGTGTGTGTGTGTGTGTGTTGGCACATGCCTGGAGCAAGGATAATATGGGGATGGGGGATGGGAACAAGAACTTTAAAAAGAGAAAATTCAACTTCAAAATAAAACTGTGTTAAGAGATGTAGAAAACAAAGCTTTTAACATTGTGACATTTAGCTTTATTTTTATATGACTTTAGCCTGTCTTTATCACAAATATTACTAGTTCTAAACATTAATTCAGAAACTGACCATTTTAATAATACTTTAATTATGTTAAATTTAGCTAGCTATTTTCAAATAATTCAATTCTGAAATAAGTGCTAAGTATACATACTTTCAGGTGTTGAGGTAAACAATTATAAGAGAAATAGTGTCCAAGTGAAACATCTCTCATAATACCAGCATCTCAACAGGGGCCTGAGCATCTGTATCTCCATGCTGGGAATAAAAGCTCTTGCCAAGCTAACCAACTGTTATGGTTTATGTCAGTGACCCCAAAATCTCGTAAATAATGGACTTGACCAAATCTAGCATTTGTGATTGGTTCATTGTCTAACGCTTGGATTGGTGGTATAAGTTTTTCATCTGCCCAGAAGTGGAGCCAGGACACAATGTAATGGCAAGAAGGTCTCTCTCTCTTTCTCTCTCTCTCTCTCTCTCTCTCTCTCTCACTCTCTTTCTCTCCCTTTCTCCCTCTCTTGCCAGTTCGTGCCTTGCAGTTTGCAGCCACCATGAATGAGTGCCCTGCCATGCCCCACTGCCTTGGAGCCAACTGAGTATGGACTGAAACCTCCAAGAGCTGTAAGAAATAAACCATTCCTTCCCTAAATTTGGGTGTCAGGTATTTCATCTCAGCAACAAGTAAAAAGTAACTAAGACATCAACCATATGTTGTGGAAATTATGTCTCACAAGTGGCAGGATGGTGGAGTCTTTACAGGGGATTCATGAAGTTTAAAACTGCAACCTTTGAATCATTGCATTGAGCAAAGAAAAAGACAGCAGAGAGTCTTTGGTACAGCTGGCCTTTGGATTCCTAATCGTGTGTGCAAGATGTGGAAAAACCTGACGGGAGTTTAAGGACTGGCAATAAAAATGATTAAGGGGCTGTTTGCACTGATTTATGGAGACATGTTAAATGAATGCAGTATGAATAACTCTTCTAAGTGCCAAGCAAGGAAAAGCATAATACATGTCTACAAATATCTGTGGGGTGTGAACACTGAAGAGGGAGATGGATGAGGATACAAAAAGATGATAAGGAATAATGAGATGGAATTGCAAGTTTATGAGAGAAAAAACTGCAGTCATTTTATAGCCCTGCAAAATATCCATCAATGAAGAAACTGGTTCTATTGATAAGAAGCCATCAGACTCCAGAGTCCAGGAAAGAGAATGTGTTCTCTAAAACCTATGCTACTAAGCCACAGTGGCTGTGGTAACTTTGGGTCACCAGAAGAGTGGAGCTGGGATCGTTGTGCTCAAAATGCAGCTATATTTCTACCCATGTTTTCTTCTCTGTTTATGGAAAATTTGGGAAAGCCTCAGAACTGCTCTGCCTTGATTCTATTACAGTATTTCTGCTTCACTTACATCTTTTCCTGCACTCCTGTAATGAGAGAAATATGGAGAGAAGTCTGTGAAGGCATGAGGCATCCCTATTTTTCAAATAGTCTATTTTTTAAAAACTCCACATCCTGTCTCATCTCCCTTTCCTCTCTAATTTCTATGTTCCTGAAAGATGTAAAAACAGAGAAGGTATGGGACAGAGGAAGGCCTTGTGTCATGGTCCTCTTAGTCTGCCAAGTAAAGCTTTTCTGTTCAAAAAGTGGCTGAGACACATAACAATTAAGTTTTAATAAAGCCGTAATGATTTGCTTCTTAACCATTATTTCATGGAAAGCAAAACATTAGATTGGTTATGCTTGTAGGAACTGGCTAAGAATCATTCACTTTTAACTAGTTATAATTACTCTGTTCATTTCTATTGAACCTTTCAGCTGACAATATCAGCCTGCCTCTGTGCTACAGCTAACAAAGCATACATGCTACTTACTTAGAAAGCATAATCTTTACTTTTTTTATTTTTGTATCAAGGATCAAACTCAATATCATGCTGGTCAGGCAGGTGCTTACAACACTGAGCCAAAACCCTGGCCCAAAAGTATAATCTCTAAAGTGCAGCTTTGAATTTATTCTTTAAAATGAAAGAATAATTACTTTAAAGGAAGCCATTTAGTGTTCACTGAAGTGTTTATATCTTGTGAGGAAAGAAGAAAATTAGCTTATAATTCAATCAATTAAGTATTTTGAGCTGGAAAATTTTATAGATTCTAGATGAAACTGTAATATTTTTGTTAGATTTACTTCCAGTTATCACTACTAGAAAGGGACTTGCAAGAGGTGAATAGCTAAACATGTCTTTGATCAAATGGTTTATATGAGCCACGATTCAAATAGGAGTTTTCCTAGTCAAGAGTCTTACTACCATGATCCCCTTACTTTTTCCTGATGATGGAACAGTAGAATACATTTTCACTAGTATTTTCCTTTGAAAGTTAGATTTAATGTCTATAAAATATTTCTCAATTATCTACAAGAAAAGATGAGAAAACTGCATATAGCTTTCAGAGAGAAGTTAATAACTATTTCAGAATTTGTTGTGACACAAAATACATTCCAAATCACCTTTACTGATTTAATTCAGGAATAAAGCCATTAGGAAATTTAAAGGAAAATTGATGTAATGTGAAGTAAAAAGTATGAAAGATTTAGCTTTTAGGCTACTAATTTATCTCAGTGGTAACAGTAATGTTTAAACCATTAGTTACAGATTTCTTTGTAGCCTATATACAGTAATTTTGACCTTTTAAATCAAAGATAATTTTCCTTTTAAATCAATAAAAAATTTTGGCAAGCAAGAAGTGTAATTTCATTTACAATCTGGAACATCATATGTGTTTATGTAAATCTATCCCTTAATTTCCCATGACAATCCAATTAAAATGAATGACCTACAGGTTCTATAAAACATGGTTTTAAATTAGCATAAGTATTTGTCAGCAATTTTATTATTTGAGACCTCATCCACTTCCTAGTGATGCAAACTTCTACCGAGTGCTCTGGAGCTTTAATCTGGTACCTTCCCAGGTGAAGCAGCTGGGTAATGCTTTCTAAATGCACACATTGATAGATATTTGTTTCTTTAATAATACTGATAGGGAATTGATTGCCAAATGCTTTGAAAAATACATATCTAATATTTCTGACCCTTTATAATTTCCCTTAAGTAGGTAGTCAACTGATTGATACTTTAGATTATAAAATATTCTGATAGAAACAAATTGTTTATGATAATGTCTTTGCCAAACAATGGCAATCAATCAAAAAATCATTGGGTATGCAAAACAGAGATAGCATGAAAAACTGTAAAACACATTGGTATTTTACATAAAAATTCCTATATTTCTACTATTTTTTCCTTTTCTCATGTCTTTCTAAGATTTCAAAATATTTACTGTCCATAAATGTGCAGTGGAAATGTTTGCAATGTACTTCAAATATTGGCATGTGAGCTATTCGTTTCTTTATTGTGTTGATATTGAATAATCGTTTCTTTCCTTTTTTTCCCTATTAACTTTTGCAGAATCTTAAGGAGATCAGAAGAGAAGAACATGAGCTACAACTTATATAAAACATTGTTTATAAGTGAGCATACATATTTGTCAGCAATTTTAGTATCAAGGAAAATCTCACATACTAAGACATTTCAGCATATTAGGCAGAAAACCTTAGTGTCTCAGTTTGTATCTTCACAGGAGCAGTAGGATTGTTTGAATATTTTGGGACATTTAATGTACATTAGTGAAGTGATCTCTAACACTTATAAAATTGGAATGAAGGGCTGGGAATTTAGCTCAGTGGCTTAAGCACCTGCCTGTCAAGTGCAAGGTCATGAGTTCAATCCCCAGTACCAATAAAATAAAATAAAATAAAATAAAATAAAATAAATAAAATAAAATAAAATAAAATAAATAAATAAAATAAAATAAAATAATAAATTCATAAAATATTTTTAAAAATAAAAAAATAAAATTGGAATGAAACATAAAAGTCATTTGTTGAATTCACAAGAATAAGGCATTTTGTATAGGTCTGTGGGTATCAAAAAGTTGAGGTTCCTATATTTCAAAAAATGGATCATGAGATGAGAAGCATAGCAATTATTCCAAGTGATTATGGCACAATGGATACAAGTATGGTACACACAGTATATTCCTAAGTATATACAATTCATAAAGTATCTTCACTGTAAACTTCAGGGACAGTAAAGGCATTAAGTACTAAAGAATACAATTTCATCTGCAGTGGCTAACCAGGTGATGCTATATGTGCCAGAAATAATGCAGTTTTGCAAGATCATAGAAGACTAAATGCCTGACAAAAGTGTTTTGTTTTTGTCTCTCTGTCATAAATGCGATATGACTTATACATACTTAAAGACAATGCCCATCTGCCTACTATCTATCAAGTTATCCTGAGAAACAAGCAATTAGAAAGTAGAGGAAAAGTAATACATTTTGATGTTTCTAAAAAAAGGAAACATGTACTCTCTTGGTCTATCTTTGGATTTTATTTGGAAATTCCATTTTTTTTTCTAGTAAGAATCTTCAACTCATTCTTAGATTTTTGAAAGGATTAGAATCAGAATCCTGAGCCCATCGATCAGCAACAAAATGACCTCAAACCAAATGCCAGAATGCTTCTCCAGTCTATGCTATATGTTCTTTCTGTCAGCTATGGATAAAACTATGTGTTGTTCTTTAAATAAAGGCAGCCAGTGACAAACTAGCAAGGATGTGGTTTTGAGAAAAAACTCTAGCAATAGTGACTATGGCTTCCTAATGGCCCCAGCACCACTTATGTCCAGGCATTTGGTCACCTGGCTTCTAACTCAGATAAAAGAGATTGTGCAGGGGCTAAAAGCAGAACACATGATAAAGATCCAAAGCATTTACTGGTTTTTCCAGAGTAATGAGAAAACAACTGTGGGAAGAAATCCTTTTTCTTAGATAAAAGAGCTATGCTGGCCATTCAGTCTTTTTGTCATAGTTGTGCATCCTTAATATCTTGTCCTTGAGACTTCTATTGCCTTTCCCTATTTTCTCGCTAAGTGCCATTTTTTACATTAGTCTTTACTCTTCAATGTTCCAACAATAATGTCTGATGAATCTTCTCCACTCACTTCTGCAGTAACAGCCTTTGGATTCTGAGTATGACACAACAACTGTGATTGCATATGTGCTTTAGCTAGGAAAGATATTCTGTAAAAGCACTGAGACCTAGAATACAGGACATGGGCATCAGAGAGGGAAAGAACAACCAACCTGTCCACTCAATAACATATGGAGGTCATTCAAACTGCATTTGTAGAAAAAGAGATCCCTCTCTCTTGAAATCACTTCTTCCCTGTGTACAGGAACTCAAAAATTCTAAGCAAGCAACTATTTTTGTGGCATATGTATGCCTGTGTAAACTCATTTGGTTTGCCTACTGGAATGCAGAGTGATAAGCAAAGAATGAGAAACTTTAAAAGAACATTGTAAGGTTTAAATACTAGTGTTAAAATGATACAAAACTATATAATTATAAATGCAATACTTCATTTAAACCTCAGCCTCTCATTGTGAATAAAGTTCAGTGTCTAAAGTATACTAGATTAGTAGTATAGTTATCTATCTTGCACACATATACATGCATAGATTTTCTTTTTCTTTCTTCCTTTTCTCCTTTCCCCTACCCCTCTGTTATGTCATCAAAAACAACAGTTTGTGCTGTCATTGTTTGACTGTTTGATCATTCTTTATTCCTAGGTCTTGCCACCAGAACAACTACTTCTAAGATAACAATATTCAATATATTTACTAGTATTAATTTCCTAGTTTTTGAAATTATGTATCATTTATATCTTTTATTTTAGTTCCCTTTTTAAAATAAAAAATTAAAAATAAAACAAAACAAAAAGTATGCTAGAGGAATAAATAGCTAATACTTGTCATTGCATTTTTTTAATTTTAAAGAGGGTGAAAAACAGATCATAAGAAAACAATTTAAGAAAAACATTTCAAAGCATGACTACTGGAGATCTTCACTGTCTATCATATTGTCTCATATTTTCTTCAAAATAGTTGTCCATATTTTCACATACAATGAATTCATACTGAACAAAATAGAGTTAAACTGATCAGAAGATGATGATGAAGTCATTTTAGGTCTTCAAGACCAGACAATAGAGCAGTCAACAATGGCTGCCATAATTCCTTTCATTCTCTTCAAAATAGCTTTCCATACCTTCATGTATGTTGAAATTAAACAAAACAAAACAAAACAGACTAAAATCACTCAGAATAAAGAATAGTAGTATTGCTGGATTTTATATCATGATGCTATAGAATTGTATAGAATTAGCACTAGATATCTTAGTGTCTCTTTTTCTTCAAAGTATCTGTTCAAATGCAAAGTATCTGTGCATTATATAATCAATTCTGGTAAACTGTTTAGAAGTTCTACACATGCATGAGTCTCTACCTATCCTTTCTGTATTAGAGGGAAAAAAATCAAAACAAGACAACAAAACAAATTCCTAGAAAACCATGAAATGAAAAAGACAAAACCACAGCACTAGGTGATCTACAGTAGTTACTATTGTGTCTTGTTATTTTCAATAGAATTGTCTATATCATTAGGCATAGAATAATTAAACATAGCAATATTAATAAAAATGAAACATTGGAGACATTGTAGGACTTCAAAAGCAGGTAATAATCAAACTAGAATGGGTATCCTATTGAACCTTTTGTCTTCAGAGTAGTTACTGCTACTCTCAGACTTGATACTATGAAGCATACCAGATTCTAATAAAATCAGTCAAGACAAAACAGTAATCTAATGAACCAGATTTGAGTAAGATCAGTCATAGTAATACAGGGCTTCAGTTTAAGTTAATAGGAAATTAAGGATAGTTACCATAGTATAGCTTGCTATTTTGGGGATAGCTGTCTGTGCCCTCAAATCTAGTATGAGTAGACAGACTGGAACAGAATAAAATCAAAGTAAACAGAGCAATAAGAATAATGTGGATTTTAAATCCTGATACACTGTTAACAATGTCCTCTGCCTTCCTATTTTAGACAATTCCTCCCCTTTCACTTTCACAGGGTGCTTTGTACATTTTGGGTCCCACTAATTCCTTTGGTTTTTAGATTAGGGAGGCAACCTGCTATCTGCCTAAGTGGTTCTGAACCTTATTATCCATGAGCTTGATGTTGTGCTATATTCCTTTACCTACTAAAGCCACAAGGTTTTCCTTACTTATAGCCGAGTAGTTCTCCACTGCACAAAAGTGTCATGACTTTCTAACCTATCTGCAGCTGCTGGATGAGCTACATCTATTTCTCTCTGGTTCTCTGTCTCATAGAGCATTGTATTCTCTTCTTTGACTTTTGGTTCATTAACCCTATTTCAGGTTGATTATATTTCCTTGATGGACCCTATCTCCTGATCTACTCTGCCTGTGTTTCTTTTTGTTAGTGTATCAAGGCCATTTGTGTTAGAGATTATAGCCAATCTTCTCTGACTTATCTCTGCTGTTATTTTTCTGTCACGTGTTGTCTACTTTTCTGCTTCATTCCACTGCCTGCCCTGATGATTGAGGCTTCTCTGCCACTGTTCCTGGAAACTTGGTGATTTTTTTTCTCTCTCTCCAGATATCTAGTATTTTTTGTAGGTTTGGATTGGTGGTCACAAACTTCCTTAGTTCCTATTTGTCATGGAAACATATTGATTCTCCATTAATTGTTAGAGACAGGAGGAGACACAGAAAAGATGGCAGACCAGTAGGTAGCTGGACAGGGACCCTCTCTGAGAGAGACAGGTCAAATGCCAGAATAAAACACCCTGGAGAGACCCAAACAGAGAGAGATGGACTCTCACAACCCACAAAGAAACTAAAGTGCAAAAAACTGCTCGAATATGAGGTCCTGGGGCTACCATCAGTGAAGCTAAGATCAACAAGCATGGCGCCCTTCATGGTGCCTGAATCCCTGCCAGAGACCTGACAAAGCAATCTGTGCCAAAGTGACTGGCTTGAGCCACCAGAGCACAGAGCTGAACAGCCCTGCATGCAGCTTGCACGGACCGGTCCTGCAGGCGACCCACCCAGAGGCACCGTGAATTTGCACCACAGCTGTGCTACAGTTGGAGGTCTGGGAACCCAGCAGTTTTTGGGGACTGGCATCAACATGTGGTGAGTGATGGGAATAAGACCCTCCCATGGGAAAGGGGAATCTGACTGGATGACATGTTGGATTTGGGCAGGAGAGCCCTAAGTCCATAAGGAAGTGGCTTCAGTTGGTCCTTCCCCTCGCCGAGCAGATTGGTGGAATCTGCTTGGACTAGGCTGTGCCCCTGGCTGGAACCCAATGAGTCACTACAAATTAATTCCCTGAGATCAGCACACATTGATGCAGTGAAGGCCTGCAAAGCTTGACTGGTTCAGAGGTAGGAGCCAGCGCACACTGCCTGTGCATGAACTTTAATCTCTGATAGCCTATTGAAGAGGACAAAAGCTACTAGCCTGTGCCCTCTAGAGAAGCCTTAACCAACAAGAAAAGGGTCTGGGAATTACATTGTACACTGGTATGTAAGGAATCAAAAACATGATGAAAGGGAGAAATAAGAAAAAACCTCCAGCCCCCAACCATAAGAACATTGATCCAGGAGAGGTAAATACAAAAGAGAATGAGGGCAGTAAAAATGCAACATCAAACACAGCATTAGCAGACATAAAGAGATATCCTCAAGACCTCATAAGCAGGACCAAAACTGAAATATTAATTCAAATTAAACAAGAGATAAGTAGATTAATAAAAGAAAGGCTGGGCACCTCTCAAGAAGACACAACAAAAGAATGGAGGAACACAAAAGGAAAGAAACATTTAATGAAGAATACAGAAAAAAACCTACTCTCAAGAAGACACAGACAGAATAATGGAGGAACACAAAAGGAAAGAAACATTTACTGAAGAATACAGAAAAAACCTAGTGTTCATGAAGCAGATTAAAAGAGATTATCAGGAAACTAAAGACTCCATAGAAAGCTGGCAAAACTACTTGAAAGAAACCAAAGATAGACTATCAAAAATTGAATACAGTCTTGCAATATGTGATCATGAAAGGGAAGATCTCTTAAAAATAACAAGGGAGCAGGCAGTAAAGATACAAAGACTGGAAGACGACAAGAGGATCTATAAGTTAAGAATAAAGTATGTGAATGAAGAAGCAGGAACCAAAACAGAGGAATTACAATGGCTGTTCACAGAAATTATTAAGGAAAATTTCCCAAGCATAAAAAAAAGAAATGATATGCAGAGGTATGAAGCATACAGAACTCCAGCCACCTACAACCAAAACAGAGCTACACCCAGAAACATAATAATCAAGATCCCAGAAATTCAATATAAGAACAGAATATTAAAAGCCATCAGAGAAAAGAAACAGATCACCTATAAAGGAAAACCCATCAAAATCATGGCAGACTTCTCAACATAGACCATCAGGTCAAGAAGAGCTTGGAGTGAAGTAATTCAAGACCTGAAGGAGAACAACCTCCAGCCCAGATTGATATATCCTGCAAAACTCTCTATAGAAATTAATGGAGAAATAAGATGCTTCCATGACAAAGAGGAATTAGGAGAATTTGTGACCACCAGTCCAACCCTACAAAAAATACTGAAGGACGTTCTAGGGAGAGAGAACAAGAATATGAGCATTTCAGGAACAGTGGCAGAGAAGCCTCAGTGAACAGGGCAGATAGTAGAGTGGAACAGAAAAATAGACAACGAATGGCAGAAAAACAGAATAGCAGAAATAAGGCAGAGAAGATTGGCTGTAATCTCTAGTATAGATGGCCTTGAAATATTAACAGAGAGAAACACAGGCAGAGTAGATCAGGAGATAGGGTCCGTTGAGATGCTCTATATAGGGAAGCAGTGGGACCCAAAACAAGCAGTGCACCCCATGAGGGTGAAAGGGGAGGAATTGTCTAAAAATGGGAGGCAGAGGATATTGTTAATTAGGTAACAAGATTTAAAATTTACATTATTCTCACCACTCTGCTTGGATGGATTAAATGCTGTTCCAGTTTGTCTACTTACACTAGACTTGACATGGTCAGCTATCCCCAAAATATGACGACGTATTATGGTAATCATCCCTAATTTTCCTATCAACTTAATCTGAAGCCCTTTATAACTTATACTGTCTTATTATGACTGATCTTATTTGGATCTGGTTTTGTTAGATTGCTACTTTATATTGACTGATTTTATTTAAATCTGTTATGATTGATGGCATCAAGTATAAGAGTATAGACAACTACACGAAGATGACAAGATTCACTAAGATACTCACTCTGGTTTGATTATTACTTGCTTTTGAAGTCTTATAATATCTCCAATGCTTTGTTTTTATTAATATTGTTATATACTGCTGAGACATCATGGTAACCATTGTAGATCACCTAGTATTGCAGTTTTTATGTGACTTTTTTGCCTCATGCTTTTCTAGGAATCATTTTGTTTTATCTTGCTTTGATTTGTTTTTACCTCTAATACAGAAAGGATAGACATACATTTGGAGACTCATGCATGTGTAGAGCATATAAACAGTTTACAAGAACCAAGTATATAACACATGTTGAAATGAACAACTACTTTGAAGAAAAAGAGACACTACAATACCCAGTGCTGATTCCATAAATTCATGATGTGAAATCCAGCAAAACTATCACTTTTTGTTCAAAGCTGTTTTGAGGAGAATGAGAGATACTATGACAGCCATTCTTGGCTTCCCTATTGTCTGGTCTTGAAGACCTGAAATGCCCTCCTTGTCCTGCTCAGATCAATTCCATACTATGTTGTTTCATGTGAATTCCCTGTATGTAACAATATGGACAACCATTTGGAAGAAAACAAGAGTCAATATGATAGAGAGTGAATATCTCTGATTGTCTAGCTTTGAAATTTATGTCTCTTACATTGCTTTCTTGTGATCCACTTTGTTCTGTTTTGTTGTGTTTAATTTTACCCTTTTGATATAATTGCATGTATATCTGAGTGGGTAAGATGGATGACCATATTGCTGTTTTTGTCCTATTGTGAAGCAGAATTGTTAACAGTCTCACTGTTTGAATGTCTACTTTACACGTTTTAACTTTGTAATTTGAACAACTATTTCCAAGAAGTCAGTATGTAATTTGTCAAGTAATAATTTCTTATGATTTTTTGTTGTTCTTTTCCTTTTTTCCTTGGAATTCTGTATTGTTGCTACCCTTTATTCTGTTTTGTTTTGTTTTTTCTCTTTAAATAAAACTTTAAAAAAATCTTAGAGACAGTTTTACAGGGTATATCAATCTGGGTTGGAGGTTATTTTTCTTTTGGGGCTTGGAATTCTTCACTCCAAGCTCTTCTTGATTTGATGGTTTGTGTTGAGAAGTCTGTTGTGATTTTGATGGGTTTACCTTTATAGGTGATCTGTTTCTTTTATCTCACCACTTTTAAATATTCTTTTCTTGTGATGAATTTCTGGGATCTTGATTATTATATGTCTGAGTGTAGATCTGATTTGGTTGTAGCTGCTTGGAGTTTGTATGCTTAATATATCTGAATATCATTTCTTTTTCCTATGCTTGGGAAGTTTTCCTTAATTATTTCTGTGAATAGCCTTTGTAATTCCTTTGTTTTGACTCCTGCTTCTTCATTCACATGTTTCATTCTTAAGTTATAGATCCTCTTGACATCTTCTAGCCTTTGTATTGTCACTTCCTGGTTCCTTGTTATTTTTAAGAGATCTTTCCTTTTGCAATCACACATTGCAAATCTATCTTCAAATTTTAAAAGTCTAACTTTAGTTTCTGTCAAGCAATTTTGCTAGCTTTCAGTGGAGTTTTTAATTTCCTGGTAATCTCTTTTAATCTGCTTCATGTATTCTAGATTTTGTTTATATTCTTCACCAAAGTTTCTCTCCTTTTTCTGGGTTCCTCCATTCTTTCATCTGTGTCTTCTTTTGAGGTGCTTAGCATTTCTTTTATTAATCTTCTTATATGTTGCTTCACTTTAATTAGAATTTCAGTTTTAAATTCATCTACAATGTCAGGAAGATAATTCTTTACGTTGGCTGATGCCATGTCTGATATTACATATTTGCTGACCTCATTCTCTTCTATATTTACCTCTCCTGGAGTTATTTTCCTTGGGTCAGTGGCTGGAGGCTTTTTCTTGTTTCTTTCTCTTGTCATATTTCTGGTTTATTTCAGACAGGTGTAGTGTGGAAGTCTCAGGTCCTTTCCATATTTCTTATGGTTTTTCTGAAGCATACTGGCTGGGGGATAGCTGCCCTCTCCAGTTTGTTGTTGATCTGTGAAGTTGATCTGTTGATCTGTGAAGTTCATGGAGGGGTGATGTGGGCTGGCCCCTCTCCTCTGAGCCAGTCAACCAGCTAGTGCCTTCACCATGTTAGTCTGTGCCATGTCGATATCACAGGTTTTGGACAGTTTTGTCCCTGGCTGTTGGGTCCCAACCAGGGCAATAACCTAGCTCAAGCAAATCCCACCAGTCTGCTATGGACCAGGAGCAGCTGACAGATGCTACTGTGGTTCCAGGTTCAGGCCTGTCCTGCCCAACTCCAATATGTCATCCAGCTGGTCACCACCTCCCACAGGACCAAAATCTGAGCACCTACCATGGGTCAGTGCAGCTCTCCATGCCAGTTTTGCTCTCCATTGTGGTGCATCCTTCCACCAAGGCCTTTGGGCTCATCAACTCTCGATTTCAGAGGGACAGTGACTTCAGTACAACCACGACTTCAGTGCAACCATGAGTCATCTGACTCCAATGAGCCCAGCACAATGAGGGCCAGCTCCAGTGAGAGAGCATGTCTAGCTCCTGCCTTCCATCCACCTTTCTTTCTTTCTTTCTTCTTTCTTTCTTTCTTTCTTTCTTTCTTTCTTTCTTTCTTTCTTTCTTTCTTCTTTCTTTCTTTCTTTCTTTCTTTTTTCTTTCTTTCTTTCTTTCTTTCTTTCTTCTTTCTTTCTTTCTTTCTTTCTTTCTTCTTTCTTTCTTTCTTTCTTTCTTTCTTTCTTTCTTTCTTTCTTTCTTTTTCTTTTTCCTATTTCTTCCTGGGTCATGAGAATCCCTCTCCTTTCATCTGGTCTTCTCCATGGTATCAAATTCTAGCATCTGAGTTGTTTTTCTCAGAGAGGCTCTCTACCCTGCTACCTATCAATCTGCCATCTTCCCACCAGTCTTGTCACTGCATGTTACAATATTGGAGCTCTTTTGTTTAAGAGAATATTAAATCAAGAAAGACTATGGGAAAAATTTATATTTCCAAATGCTTGTTCTCATCTCTAAATCAAAATAGGTGCTCATGAGTTCCCTTTTGTATATCCATCATGATCCTTTTCATCCTAGGTTGGCACTCAGAAGGATGATCCAAACTCCCATCCTTGAGACTTCTGTTCATCAGACTTTTGCATTTTATCCACTCTCTTAACATCAAAATTGGTTGAGATATATAAATAGATATCCAAGGGCAGAAACTGGGCAAATAGATATCCAAGGGCAGAAACTGAATATAAAAATATAAAAATTTTTCCCATCCAAAATCCTCTGGATAAATGGAATTAATAAATTTTTCCAACATGATGATTCATTTCCTTTCCCACCTTTTAAGAAAAGGAGGTCAGAATGACCAAAAGACAGCCATACTTTAAATGTTAATGGATCATGCTGTGTTTTCTGATAGGAGAACTTCATTTCTGAAAACTAAAGCCTATAACCATGTAGAGACCAGAGTTATGCACATCAGGACACAAATACCCCAAATAGATGATGAGGCTTCATAGGCACCCTGTTCTCTTTTTCCTAAGCCAAGCAGGCTCTGGCTGATGCTGACAGTTATGTTGTACCCATGTACCCACTGGTAAGCCTTGGTTACTGTCAAGTAAGCTTCTTGGTTTGAAACATTTTTCACTATGCTGTGTCAGTGTTGTCAGGTTATAAATCCTCACAACTATAGACTGAATACCCTAAGTGTGAAAAGGTAAAATAAGCTTCACTTACATGTTAATTCCAAATTAATTAAAAAGATGGAAAATGCAACATGAGTAGCTTGCTTAGTGCCTAAAAACATGATATCTCACTAGGTGCTCAGCTTTGCCACCTGTTCCTGGTCCACTGGGCATTCAGATGTCGTGGCTCAGTCAGACTTCATGGATTGAAGCCATGCTGCAGGATCCATGCACATTATCAGTCTCTGTAGTCATTCATACCACCAACACTGGTGAAACCAATGGCCAAAGAGCAACATGTATCTAATGACTCACCTAGGAGATTGTACTTTGGTATTGGTTAATATGTGGTAAAAATTATTTCCACTTCATGATTGATACCATGGTTCCATTCATATGTCAGTCATTTATAATTCTAATAAACTGATCGTTCTCATTAAATAATTTGTGGTTGCAAATTTTTTTCTAAGAAGGGCCTCAGGCTGAGTGTGAAATCATGATCTTCCTTGCTTTTCCTGAGAAGCAGGGATTACAGATGCAGGGCATATTTTAAAAACAAGAATGATAAGAAATATTTATCTATCAGGGAAAAAGATATATCATAAATTTGGAGTAACAAAAGTAGATGAAAAGATATAAAATATATGTTAATATTGTACTTTTCCTAAAGTTTAAGTAAGTTAAAGCTGGATCATTAGATGTAAAATAATATGTTGATATTAAAATTATATTTGCAAAAATATGACACTGAAAATAGGAATATGAACATTATGAACCAACCATTTTTTTATTTTAAAGAGAAAAAACAATAAAAACCATGATACAGCATTTCAAAACAAGATAATAGAAGATTAATAATGCTTAATATATTGCATATTGTTAACTTTAAAGTAGTTCTCAGCTTACAAGATACAGGTTTGAAAACTTGAAAAACAATATAAATGAAGACCTTTCTTTTCAATGAAATGATAGAAATTGGAGTATAATTTTCTTAACTATCTTGGATATACAAACATACTTTTTCTTTTCCCTTCCTTCTTTTCTACTTTTCCCCCACCTGAGGTGTTTCCTTTTGAGCAATTCCTTTCCATTTCACAATATCTATTGTATATTTTGGATCATATTTACTCTCTCAGTTTCCTACACTAGGGACACAATATGATATTTACACATGTGAGGTTGATTTATTTCACTTATGAATATGGTATCTAATAACATCCATTTTCCTATAAAAGCTTCAAGTTTATCCTTCTTTGTAGCTAAGCAGTATTTCAATGTTTTTTAAAAAATCCTTTTTAATCACTCCTCAGTTGATGGGCATTTGGGTTGTTTCCAAGATTTAGCTATTATAAATTGTACTGCTAAAATGGGTGCATATATACTGCTGTGGTATGATGTTTTAAATTCTTCTGAAAAAATACCCAGAAGAGGAATAGCTGGGTCAAATGGGACCTCTAATCCTGATTACCACAGTGGTTGTATCAACCTGTGCTTCCACCAACAGTGGAGAAGGGTACCTTCTTTCACACAGCCCTGCCAGCATTATTATGCTTGATTTCCTGATGATAATCATTCTTTCTGGGATGAGATGGAACCTCAGTGTTGTTTTAATTTGTATTTCTCTAGTGATCAAAGATGTTGAAGATTTGTTCATATAATTATTTGACATTTGTATTTTTTCATTTGGGAAATGTGTATTCATCTCAGATGTCCATTTATGGATTGGGTATGAATTTGAGGGAGGTGATTTTTAAAAATTCTTTATATTTTCTGTATACAAGTACTTTTTCTGAGAGACAGTTAGCTAAATTTTTTTCCACTCTGTGGGTGATCTCTGTGAGTGACACAAACTTTTTAATCAACAAGATCTCAGTTGTTTGTTCTTTGAAGTACTTCCCTTGACAGTTTGCTTTTTGGTATAAACTCTCTGCCTACTCCTATGTCTTCAAGATTTCTACCTACATTCTATTCCAGTAAATTTAGCTTTTCTATTTTAATGTCTAAATCTTTGATCCACTTTGGCCTTAGCTTAATGCATGGTAAAAGACATTGGCCTAGTTGTAGTGTTTGGCAGGTTTTCTAGCATCATTTCTTAAAGAAGCTACCTTTCTTCCTGTGAGTGTGTTTTGCCCTTTTACCAAAGGTCAGGTGGCTGTGTGCACTTGTAGTTGTGCCTGCATCTTCTAATGTGTTTCATTGATGCTTGAGTCTATTTATTTGCCAGTATCATGGTGATTTATACTATTTTTGTTGTATAATTTCAAGTCAGGAATTGTGATACCTCCTGCCCAAGGTTGCCTTTGCTATTCTAGATGACCTCTAGTCACAAATGAATTTTAGGAATATTTTTTCTGGATCTGTGAGGTATACTAATGGCATTTTGATTGGGATTGCATTAAATCAGTATAAGAGTTTGGGAATATGGCCATTGTCACAACATTGGTTCATCCATTCTATGTGGAAGGGCTATCTTTTCAGTTTTTGATCTTGTCTTTGATTTCCTTCTTCAGAGAACTATAATTTTCAATATATAGGTGTTTTACAAACTTTGTTGGATTGATTCTTAAATATTTCATTTTTATGGAATCTATTGTGAAGGGAGTGGTTTCTCTAAATTCATTTTCAGCTAGTGTGTTTTTTATGTAGAGGAACACTACTGAGTTTTGAGCGTAGACTTTGTATCCAGTTATGGTACTGAATTACCTTATTAAATCTAGACATCTTTTAGTAGAATTTGGGGGATCTTCTATGTAGAATACGATATCATCTGTGAATAAAGATAATTTAACATCCTCCTTTCCTATCCTTAGTCATTTTATTAGTTTAATTTGTCTAACTGTTCTGCATAATGTTTCCAGACCTATATGGATTAGGAATGGTGATAGTGGACATCCCTATCTTACTCCTGAAATTAGAGTGAAAATGTTCAGTATTTGTTGCATTAGTATAATGTTGGCTATTGGTTTGTAATGAATGGCTTTGTCAGATTAAGATAAAGACCATTTTATCAGATTCTATGTATGGCTTATATCATATAGGAGGGATGGACTTTATCAAAACCTTTTGCTGCATGTAGTGAGATGACCATGTGATTTTTGTCTTTGATTCTCTTGATATTGTATGTTACATTTATTGATTTGCATGTGTTAAACCATCCTTCCACTGCTGGAATGAATTCCACTTAGTCATGGTATATAATATTTCTGATGATTTACTGCATCTTATTTGCTATTATTTTATTGAGACTTTGAATCTATATTCATTAGGGAGATTAGCCTGTAGCTCTCTTTGGTTGGGTCTTTCTCTGGTTGTGGTATGAGGGTGTCATGGTTTATCTCAGTGGCCCCCAGGCCTCATGTATTTGCATTGTGCATTTGTGATTGGTTCATTGTCTAGTGCTTGGATTGATGGTGTCAGTGGTACACCCTCCTAAGGGGTGGAGCTAGGATGTGATGTAATGGCAGGAAGAAGGTGTGTCTCTCTCTCTTGGTGGTTTCCACTTACTGTTTGCAGCCACCATGAACTGCAGCCCCGCCATGCCACCCTGCCTTGGAGCCAACTGAGTATGGACTGAAACCTCCAAAATCTATAACAAATAAACCTTTCCTTCCCCAACTTTGGGCATCAGGTATTTTGTCTCAGCAATGAATAAAAAGTAACCAAGACAGAATTTGGTACCGAGGAGTGGGATCATTACTGTGACTATAACTGACCATGTTTATTGAGAGGCTTTGGAAATGGCTTATGGGCAGTGTTTGGAAAGGTTCAGACATGTTGCCTGGATGCACAGAGCTGGAGCAACTTAGGTTGTTCTGTAGATGAGATTCTGGTCAGTGCTCAGGAGAACAGAAGGCTGATAGAAAGCGTGATAGTAAAGATCAGGCTTGCGAGGTTTCTGCTGGGAAGGAGGACTGTATTGGTTGTTGGACTTCCTGTGATGTGTGTTATGGCTTGGCAGAAAGTTTGTCTGAATTTTACTCATGCCCGAGACTTTGCCTGAAACTGAGATTAAGGGTAATGGACTGATTAATCTGGCAAAGGAAATTTCAAGGCAGTCAAAAGTTGAGGCAGTGGCATGGCTATTGTTGGGGGCTTTTAGCCAGATCTATGTTGCAAATCAAGAGCAAAGAGCCCAGCAGGATAATTTAAAACACTGTGAGTTTGGCCAGAAGGAAAATTCCAGTAAAGCTGTGGATTGTAAAGATAAAACTGAGACTTTGATTACTGAGAAGAAACAGAGAAATAAAAAAGATGGCCACCAGGCATCCCAGGAAGCAGTGATTCTCCACCCTTTGCAGCCCCAAAACTGCAAAAGTGAAATAATTTTCTCAGATGAGAAAGCTTCAAAGCACCATGCTACAGAATGACACGGGAGGCCACATGAAGTTCCAGAATGGTGGCAGCCACATGAGTTTCCAGAATGGCAGCAACATAGAAAAGATTTTCTTCACAATTGGGTAAACACAGCCCAGCAACCCAGGCACTGGACCCCTGTACCCAAGAGAGAGAAAAGCCTGGCTACTGCTGCAGCTGGCAGCAGACCTTGGCGACATCCACACAGTGCTGATTTTAGGTGCAAGGAAAATACACAAATTCTGAGGGTAAGAAGGCTTCCACTTTGATTGCAAAGGGCCTGGGAGGGCAAGCAGTGTGCCCCTGAGAGGGCAATTTGTAAAGATGTAAGGATGAAGCCAAAGGTGCAGTGGAGACCCCAGAAGTTTGGAAAAGCCAAGAACGTGGATCATCCAAGGAAAGCTACAAAAACTGAGCAGAAAAGGTTTAAGAGAAAATCTGCGGGAGCTGAAATCCCTGGAAGTGCCATGGGGGTGGAATCACCCAAGCCTTTTGGAACTTGCAACCAGATTGCTTCCAATGCTGAGCATGGAACTCTAGGACTTAATGTTTGCCCTGCTGGATGTTGGACTTGCCTTTTCCCAATGCTTTAGATTCCCCCGTTTGTAACTTTTGGAATAGTGATGTTTATTTTGTGCCTTTGCATTTCAGAAATGTTTAACCTTGTTTCACTTGTACAGGGGGTTACAGTTAAGAGTTCGCCATAGATATTGGAGAAGACTTGGGACTTTGACTTCTCAGCAATGCTGAAAATGTTAGGACTTTGGCAACTCTTGGAGATGGACTAAATGTCTTTTATATAAACATAATACATGAGTCTCTTGGGCTCAGGGGTGGAATGTCATGGTTTATGTCGGTGGCCCCCAGGCCTCATGTATTTGCATTGTGCATTTGTGATTGGTTCATTGTCTAGTGCTTGGATTGATGGTGTTAGTGGTACACCCTCCTAGGGGGTGGAGCCAGGATGTGATGTAATGGCAGGAAGAAGGTGTGTCTCTCTCTCTTGGAGGTTTCCACTTGCTGTTTGCAGTAGCCATGAACTGTGGCCCCGCCATGCCACCCTGCCTTGGAGCCAACTGAGTATGGACTGAAACCTCCAAAAACTGTAAGAAATAAACCTTTTCTTTCCCAACTTTGGGTATCAGATATTTTGTCTCAGCGATGAATAAAAAGTAACTAAGACAGAGGGTAATACTTCCCTCTAGGAATTAGTTAATGAGAATTGCTTCCCATTCAATTTTCTTAAAGAGTTGAGAAGTGTTGGCATTAAATCTTCTGTAAATTTCTAGTAGAATTCAGGCCTGAATCCATCAGGACTTGGGGGTTTTTTTGTTGCTGTTTTTAATTACATTTTTAACTTTATTAACATATTTCCTTATTCACAATTTTTATATATTATTCATTCTTGGTTAAAGTGAGCCTTTAGGCATTGTATACACTGAATCATGACATTAAGTTTGTAGAAGTACAATATTTATAAAGTGAAAGAAAAAATTATGTACCAAAGGGTAGATATTGTTGATAAATATGATACAGTGTAGTCTCCTTACTCAGTATAAAGTTGAAAAAGATTCAATTTTCCCTTGTGAAATTCTGCTTATGGTTTTCTTTCAAATTTTTCCCATTACTGTCATTGAATGATCATAGCCTTGACCTTAAATTAATATTCTAATTTCTGCATTGTGTTATATTCCCATTAATAAAAATATCACCATGTCTCTGCATGTCTTAGTTCTTTTTCTAATAAACACTAAAAATTAAAAACAGGATTGATGACAAATATTCTGATGAAATTTTCTTGTTCTTTGATATTAGAAGATTTTCCAGAAAGTAGATTCACTGGATGAGACATCAGCTTTTTAATCTTTGCAATCAGAAGGTTACAAGAACACCTGGTTTCCCAGTCTCATAATTATTTAGACCTTCACCTTCAATGGGTGAAGATGTGCACATGAAGAACTGGAGTGTTATACAATATTTGTGACATTGAAAAAGATGTGAGTTTCAGTTGGTTTTTGTTAAGTACAATTAATATGTTGAAGAAACAGTGATGGGCTCAAGCAGCCACCTGTCACCTCAGGCAGGGTTGTTAAGAAATAGTACATTATCTTGATTGTAATGATACACATTCACATCACCTGTAAAGATTTACATGTACTAGGATGCTGGTCTTCATTGACCTCACATGCATAAAGCAGACAGAGTGTGAAAGATATTAGTGGATACCCCTATGTGTAGTGGTGTCCTGTTTGTAGTGCTATGTTTGATGTGGGTCTACCAGAGTAAGACTCTCTGTTGACCTTGGTATCTGGCAAAAATTTTCTTTTCAATTCCAATCAAAACATTTAGAAGCATTGCTCAGTAGTCTGCACTCTAACCCTGCGTTTCCACTAACTTCTGCTTCTTTCCACAGTATAATCTGAATGAGACCGAAATGTCTGAATATTCTTCAGAAAGTTAACTATTTCACCAAACAACGTCATCCTGTTCATAGGACCTGAAAGAACTAACTGTCAAAGGTTCTGAATGTTCTCATTATCAAGAACGGTGAGAAGGAAATTCTGTTCAAGATTAAGGAAGCCACAGGTATAGCTAAAGATTTTAAAGGGTGGCATCATGCAGAGAGATCACCTTCAAGTTAAACAAATTATTATAATCTTCAAAAAGAAAGCAGATCTTAGTGCTCTTTGGTTTTATCTATAAATTCTCTTCCATCTTACTTCTTGAAAGGCTGCTATTTATGCCAGGGTCCTAGAAAAGGTCCAACATACCATTAGTGACCTCCTATCCAGACCATGTAAAACAGGAATTGTGCTGGAGGCACAGCAATTTGATGAAAATACCTTACCTAGCCTGGCTGTGTTGTGCTCATCTGTTTGAGTTTCTGGCTGTGCACATTCCAAGTATTGTTGCAGACCTTTCTAAAAATTCTACCAACCACCCAAAATTTCTAAAGCCAAATTCCTTTACAATTTAGGTGATCAGAGTTGTTTTCTTTGCTCTTCACAAAAAATTTAAACATGGAACAGTGGTATTGAGTATAACACCTTGTGCCTAAGGTGGGCTTTAGAAATAGAGGTTCCTCAAGATTGGGTCCAATGAATTGTATTTAAACATGGGTTAAACAACCCTAAAATGGACATCTGAAATGATTATCTGCTTCTTAGATGAGGAAATACAAATGTCATATAAATAAATAAAAAAATGTTCAGCATCATTGATAACTAGGGAAATGCAAAGGAAAATAACATTGAGATTCCACCTTACTAGAGAAAGAATATCTGTTATCTAGAAAACAACTAAAAACAAATTCTGGAGGGGTTATGGGACAAAAGGAACACTTCTCCACTGTTGGTGGGTGTGTAAACTATTACCACCACTGTGGAAATCAGTGTGGAGATTCCTCAAAAAAGTAGGGTTAGCTGTTCTGTTTGACTAACGTATCCCCCTCTGGGTAGTTTCCCTAAAATATTAAATACATCATTCTACAGTGATACATATGAATCCAAGTTTGTAATGGCATAGTTAGCAATACTTAAATCTTGGAAACAACACAAATGCCCATCAACAAATAAATAGATTAAAATGGTGGGTTTTTTTAACATACTGGAGTATTATTCAGTCATAGAGAAAGATAAAATTGAGACATTTATAGCTAAAATGATGGACAATCATAAGTGAGATAAATTGGAAACTTATGTGTAAATATCACATTATCTCTCTGGTGTAAGAAACTGAAAATGCAATAAGAATATAAATGTACAATAAACATTTTAAAATAGGAAGAATCTATTCAAAAGGAAAAGTGGAAGGGAATGGAAAGAAAAAAAGGAAAATTTTGCAAACAAGCATAAAATGAAAACTGAGCTTTGTGAATGTGGAGGGAAACAGTTTAAAAAGAGAAGATAAGAATGGAGGAAAAAAGGAATCAAAATATATCACATACAGATGCAAATTCCCTATCATGAATGTAGTCATGTTGTATGTATAAATTGTACTAACAAATTTAAATAAAAATAAAACATGTGAACAAGTAAATCTCTCAGAGAATTTTACTCCTTACTGACCTTCACATGAGTTCCTAGGGTCTGTGTAGTAGAGAACCCATGTCTCTCTTTCCCTGAACCAGTACATTTTATGCTCCAGTCTCTTCATTCATGTACTGATTCTTTACTTCCATATATACAAAGGGACTTTCTCATGTGGTTTCATTAACCTCAGCAAAATAAACCGAATATTTTCTAAGTAGGTGTTGTTCATTTTTATATCTCAAAAATGATGGTTTTGCAATGTTTTAGATAGCTATTGAACTTTTTGTAGGCTACTCATATAACAAGATGACACACTTTAACAATTTTTATAGTAATCATAATTGGATCAAGGCTATATCAAGGAGTTAATCAGAAACTTTTTTTTTAGTTAGCACATTTTCAATGGAGCAACGGCAACTGATTAACAACCCTACACACAAAGGGAAAGTGAATTTTAAAATCAGTGGCCTAATTCAGAGTATTGTCTCCTCTAAATCAATTTAATCAAAATTTTGTTAGAAGAATCTGAGATTATCAAACCTGAGTCCTTGAATCCTGAATACCAACCAGCTGACTGAAGTAATACATTCACAGCGAAAGGAAAACCAGCTAGCAACTGCCTAAGAAACTTACTGAGTTTATTTATGTTATGGCATAAATTTTCCTATTCAAATTGATAGAGCAATATTGTTTAATTTTAGTTTTAATTAGAAATGACAATTAATCCACTAAGGGAACTAATTACTTGCAAGTTTAATATTTGAACACATAGCCTTTTTTTGTACTAGGAATGAACTCCAGGCCTTTCTACTGAACTATATTCCCAACTTTTTTCTTTTCTTTTTTTTATTTTGAGACTGGCTCTCTCTAATGTTTTAAATAAATGTATTGAATATCATTTCACATTTTGAACAAATAATGATTTTTTAAATATTAAAAAAAAAAACAGAAAAAAAGGTAGCAACAAAACAGAATTCCAAAGGAAAAAAGAGAACAGTAACAGCAACAACAACAAAAAAAAATACTAAGAAATCACTACTTGGTAAATTACATACTGTCATCTTGGAAATAGTTGTTCAAGTTACAAAATTAAAGCATAAAAAGTAGAAATTCAAACAGTGAGACTGTTAACAGTTCTGCTCAATGATCTAACAAAAACAGTAATATGGTTATCTATTGTACACACTTAAATATACATGCAGTTATATTATTTAGAGCACTTTCTTTTCCTCTCTTTTTTACAGTAGCAATTACACATTTGGGGTTTTCAAATAATGATTTTTAAAGTATTGAGTTAGGCATAATTTATGATTGCACACTAATTAAAAATTACTATTGTTCACCAATTACAAAAAGTAGTTAAATAGCAGTTATTTAAATTTTTGAGAGAATAATATTGTTTTATTTAATTTTTATATGAGTATAGTGCAAGGTGTACGATTATACCCAATGCCTATTTTAACATATTTCTTATAAACAACCATAACATTCCAGGAATCCCTTCATATATGACTGCCACAGATTAAAAAAGACAGGAGTACTTATCAGGAAAACTACTCCTAAAAATTATAATTACTTTCAGAGCTGAAGAATGACAAACTTTTATATATCCAACCTCATTTACAACCACCTGTCCATCTTTTGCAAACACAGTTGCAGGTATTTTATTCACAGAAATAGGTTAGTGATGACTGACAACTCTTTTTCATTGAATTCCCAAAGTTTGAGAATTCTTAGCATTAAAATTGTCTGTGTGAAATGTTATTGATAGTTTCCTTCATTGTTTTTATATTTTTGAGCTTCTGATCAAGAATTTTGGAGCCTACAAGACTGGACCAGATGTAATTTTGGTGTTAATTAACTATGTGACCTAGGATAAAATATAAATTCCTTTAAACATCAGGGTAGTCACTGATTCCAATATTATAACAATATAATCCACATAATATAGTTATTATTATGATAAAGCAGATAAGCATATAAAGTACTCAATAAAAAGTTGCTTTGTATTCATATTAGTATTTCATTATCATGAATAAAATAACCATACATTTTAAAAATTAGAGAAAAAAATTTTATAAACCTATATTCCATGAGTAAAGAGCTAGTAACCTAACAGTCATAAGAAATTGCTCACATTAGATAGCTGTAATGACTCATTATAAGCAAACCTAGATTGTTAATTAACTTTGAAAGATGTCAAGATATCCAGGCAGTAGTAATGGCTTTAGGAGGGAAAATAAGCAAAATAGACAATCAGATTAGAGAAAAGATTGGGTTAATTAGTAAATAACATATATTTTGCAAAATTTTAAGATTAGTGTGATAATATGAAACCAAGAAACTATTTTATAACCTGAAAGTAAAAATACCTAGTGGCCAAGAATTCATGATATCCTTAAAAGTAGTAAATCATTTGGGAAAAGCGACCTGCCCAGTGGCTTCTTTCCTGTGTCATCCACAGGTGTCTGTGTGGTTATGGTAGAACTGGAGGTTCCATCTCCAAAAACAGTTTCATTGGGTTCTAGGCACTCAATATGTGAATTTTGCCCCCATCATCTTTGAGCCACCATGGAAACCCAGGTGAGTCCTGGTAGAGAAGAGAGACCTCTCCCATTGCCTCTTGGCCACTGTGGGAACCCAGGTGTCTTAGTTACTTTTATTCGTCACTGAGACAAAATACCTGATGCCCAAAGTTGGGAAAGAAAAGGTTTATTTCTTACACTTTTTGGAGGTTTCAGTCCATGCTCAGTTGGCTCCAAGGCAGGGTGGCATGGCGGGGCCACAGTTCATGGTGGCTGCAAACAGCAAGGCAGAAACCGGCAAAAAAGAGAGACATGCTTTCTTCCTGCCATTACATCATCTCCTGGCTCCACCCCCTAGGAGGGTGTAGCACTGACACCATCAATCCAAGCACTAGACAATGAACCAGTCACAAATGTACAATGCAAATACATGAGGCCTGGGGGCCACCGACATAAACCATGACATTCCACCCCTGACCCCCAAACACTCATGCACAACCTTTATACAAAAGACTTTTAGACCATCTCCAAGAGTTGCCAAAGTCCTAACATTTTCAGGGGGCTGGGGGTTTTTTCTTATTTCTCCCTTTCCTCATGTGTTTGACTCCTTCCATACAAGTGTACAGTGTAATTCCCAGACCTTTTCCTTGTTGGTTAAGGTGCCTTTAGAGGGCGCAGGCTAGGAGATTTTGCCCTCTTCAGTCGGCTATCAGAGATTAAAGTTTAAGCATGGGCAGTGTGCACTGGCTCCTCCCCTCCGGTCCAGTCAACCTTTGCAGGCCTTCACTGTGTCAGTGTGTGCCAATCTCAGGGAATTAATTTGTAGTGACTCACTGGGTCCCGAACAGGGGTGTGGCCTAGTCCAAGCAGATTCCACCAATCTGCTCAGCGAGGGGAGCAACCAACTGAAGCCACTTCCTTATGGAGTTAGGGCTTTCCTCCCCAAATCCAACATGTCATCCAGTCGATTTCCCCTTTCCCGTGGGAGGGTCTTATTCCCATCACTCACCATGTGTTGATGTGAATCCCAGAAAACTGCTGGGCTCCCCGACCTCCGACTTCAGCATGGCTGTGGTGCGAATTCACAGTGCCTCTGGGTTGGTTGCGTGCAGGGCCAGTCCGGGTCAGCAGCAAGCAGGACTGTTCAGCTCTGTGCTCTGGCGGCTCCAGCCAGTTGCTTTGGCATGGATCCCTTGGTCAGGTCTCTGGCAGGGATTCAGGTGGCTCGAGGAGAGCGCTGTGCTCACTGATCTTAGCTTTACTAATGGTAGCCCTAGGACCTCATATTCGAGCACTTTTTTGCACTTTAGTTTCTTCATGGGTTGTAAGAGTCCATCTCTCTCTGTTTGGGTCTCTCTAGGGTGTTTTATTCTGGCATTTGAGCTGTCTCTCTCAGAGAGGGTGCCTCTCCTACTACCTACCAGTCCGCCATCTTTGGACTTCCACAACCATAATTCTTATAAAAAATAACATGCTAAAAATATTGGTGACTGTGAGGCTTTTAATAACTTTTCACATATAACACCAAAAGTAGGAATCATGAAAAAACAAATTGATAAAGGTAGTCTTTATTAAAATTTAAAAAATTTGCTTTTAAAAGATGCTGCTGTTAAGAGACTGAAAAGATAAAGACTAAAAGAAAATCTCTGGAAGCATATTTGTAAAGTGCTTGTTTTTGAAAATATACAATAAACTCTTAAACTCAACATTAAAAATCAAGCAGTCCTATAAAAACAGGGCAAAACACCTAAACAGACACCTTCAGAAAGATGATAAACTGACAGCAAATGATTGTATAAAAAGCATTTCAGCATTTCAAGACAGGAAGGAAACATAAATTGAAATGGCAAAATGATAGCGTTACAGCTGTATTACAATGGTCCAAATTGAGGACACTGAAAACACCAAATACTGGAGAGGAGGCAGAGAAACTGGAATTCATTCATTCTTTTTGGGAATTCAAATGGTGCAACCACCAAGGAAGACAATTTGACTGTGTCTTACAAAAGTTAAACTTATATGTTTACCAGCCACATGGATTTTAGGTACTTTCCAAATAAACAGAAAATGTTGTCCACACAACAGCTTCCACAATAAAGTTGATCACAAAATTAACAAAAATGGAATAAATCAAGATATTCATAAATAAGTGAATAAATACATTTTGGTTTTTTCACACAATAAAAATACTACTTAGCAATAAAAGAATCTATCAGTCATGAGAATTCAGGGACACTCAAACGCATATTACTTAGTAGAAGAAGTTAAACCACAAAGGCTATACAGTATATGCTTCCAAATATATGACATTCTGGAGAAGACAAAACTTTGGCAGCAGTAAAAAGATCAGTAGTTACTAATGGCTAGCAAGGAAGAAAGGATGAGTAGACAGAGCAGAGATATTTAATTGAGTGTGTGTATGACACAATAGTGATGAATGCATGAAATGACACACTTGTCAGCATCTATAGACTGCCCAACATCAAAGGATAAATCACCACTATAATCTCAGCTACTGCAAAGGCTAAGGCAAGAGTATCACAAGTTAAAGGCGAGACTAGGTGATACAGCAAGACTCTTTCTCAATATAAAATAAAAAAAGCTAAAATGTAGTTTAGCAGTAGAGTATTTTCCTAGCACATTTGAAGACCCTAGGTTCAATCCGTAGTACTGAGAAAAAATATTGAAATTTGATGCAAACAGTGGAGGACATCTGCTAAGAATAATCTCCTTTATGGTTGATAACATTGTGTCAACTTAAGCAGTTTAGTTTAACTGAGAGACTCAGCAAGGAGCCAAGATTCTTACTTTGTAAACATCCTCATTCTGGGCAAGAGTTGCTCACAGAGATTTTGTGGGTAGGTAGTCTCTGCACCCTATAAGGGAGAAGAAGAGGCTTGTTTCCCTTTTGCTCTGGCTGCTGCCTTCAAATGTTGCCCCTATGCCATGCCACCCTGCCTTGGAACCAGCTGATTATGGACTACAAACAGTGATATAAATAATCCTTTCCTTTCTTCATTTTGGGTTTCGGATGTTTTGCCCCAGTGATGAGAGAAAAGTAACCAAGCAAACAATGGAGGACATCTGTTAAGAATAATCTCTGAGTATTTGTCAATACTATAAACATCCCACCTCAACACAAGATGTTAATAGCAAGAAAATTAAGAGGAATAAAGAATATGGAAATTTTATTTTCTGGAAATTTTTTTGTAAACATAAAACTACTAAAAAATGAAATTTGATTTTTAATAGTATACTTTTTTATAGAAGTTAGAACAATAATATAATTATAGTCATTTATTCAACACAATTTACATGACTATCACTGTCTTGAAAACTAGCAAAGAGAAACAACAGTCTTAAATTATTGGATTATTTTGTTTTAATTATTCAATATTTATTCCAAAATTCAAATGACGTAATTGTAATGTGTATAAATTACTTGAGATAACACAGCTTACTTTTATTTAAATTTTTCTGTTAATTTTGAAAATTATTTTTCATGAAACATGTGTTTAGTATATAAGATTATTTGAAAGAATAACTTTGATTTGTATTATATTTATTCAACCAAAAATTCTTTGTTATAGTCTTCATATTATATTGTTCACTGAAATAAGCTTTTAAGAACATTCAAAAATACTTAACTTAGTTTTAGTTCTGTATAGCTTTTTAGGTGCTCTTACTGTATTGTCTAGCACATGATTTTTAATATTTTTATATTTAGAACATAGCAGATAAATGATTATCTCATTTACAAACTGAAACAGAAAGACTTTTGAGCTTCTGCATTCAAAAGTGCTCTAGCTATTTAGCAAACAGCTTGTGTGCTAACCTCCACATTTCAAAAAATCACTAGTCTTATGCACATAGCCCAAAGAAGTACATCCTTAGTCTATGTGGGACTAACTGTAAATTTTCTTAAAATGTAGGTTCTGATCTGATGGATCTCAATTCAGCATTCAGTTGTGATCTAATAAATTCCCAGATTATTCTGGTGCTGTTACTCTGTTGTTTATATATTGAGGGACAAATTTTACTACAAGCTGGTTGCCTTCTGGAGAGAAAGCTGGTGAAACTTGTAAAATGTTCCTGGATATCTTACTAAATTTTCACTTCAAAAACCCAGACTAACTTTGGAGAACACAGAGATGAAAGGACTCTACTTCGAGTAGTAATCACCATCTTTTTCTGTATGTGAATCATACAAGTTGTCAATTGATTCCTAAGGCCCACGATACATTAAAACCTTTAATTAAATTTCTTGATCATCATTTGAAGAGCTATTGTTTGGGACTGTACACCAAAGGAAGTTTCACCATCCCTGAGGCTGATTGTACTATTGCCTGCTCTGCTAGGGGTGGCTGCCATTTTGTAGTACCTGGAAGGAATCAAGTGTGTGAATGTGTATCTCTGCACAGACACATGTGATGCAGACTTTTGTGTTTATGGCCCAGTATATCAGTCATGCCTTTATATTTATAAAAAGAAACATGCATATTTTATTAGCTAGGACCTCTTGGTACTAAACTTTTAAAATTTTTCTTTAGAAATGTGATAAGGTACTTGGGCTGGAAAAGTGTAATTAGTAACTTTCTGATTAATGGAAAAAAGAGATCAAAGACTCCCTTAAGTTTTAATTTGAAATATTTATTAATTTTCATATTGTGAATAACAGCTGTGGTCAGTTTCAACCTAGCTAGTATTTTTCGAGCTCAGAGGTTCTTAAACATTCAATACTGAACTCTTGTGTTACAAACTAAGGCGCTCCAGGACACCATTGGGCCAGAGATCAAAGTTGAGTGGACAGGTAGAAGACAATAAAACAACAGTGTGTATTAAAATAATACCAAGTTCCAGACCTAATGCAAAAACAGGAGGATAGAGACAAGAATCAAGTTTTCACAGATATTTTGGATTCAACAACTAAAGAAAAAGGGACCATAGATAATATCACATCTTTTTAACTGAAAGATTGTCTGAATGATCGTTGCTGTGATTAAGACTGAGATAAGAGAAAAGGGTCAGAAAATGTGATAAAGAATTCAATTGAATTCAATTCAATTCATTTCAATACATTTCCACATCCTAAATTCATTAAGCTCAGTGTATGTTGGAACAGACTTGGAAGACAGAAGCAGACTATGAAATATGTTAATATATAAATGTATTGATATTTTAATTAATCCACAGACTTATAGACCTGAAAGTATTTATAAATATCTCTAACAAAATATATTTGATGCTATATGTTTTTTTCCCACTAGCAAATAAATTGGCTCTATACTTTTATTATATTTAAAAATTAACAGCATCATCTTCCACTGACCTTTCAAGGTTGATCTTGAAAACATCTTCAAGAGTTTCATCTCCTTGGTGTCAAATTACTGCTTTTGACTCTATAAATAAAATAGTCATGAATTTGACCTCAGGTATAATTTTTAATAATTACTCATTTGTTTTCTAATCAATAGCTAAGTACTTTCCCAGAAAATCCATTATTTTCAACTTAGCCTCTAACAGTCATGGGGACTGTTGTACTACTTGGAACATAACAAGAGATTTGCAAGGATGATAATACAATTTGAAAAAGATACGAGAAACAGTGTTAAGGAACTGATGATATTAGCATTGAAGAGAAGACTAGTAAAGAAGACAGGAAATTGGAGGAGAGCACATCATCATCTTCGAGCATCCAAAATGCATCATATGTAAAAGGTATCAATCTGCATTTCCTCAAGGAGAAAACATGGAAAGTTACTGGGAAAGTAATAGCAACAAAGACTTGTGTTTGTGCCAATCTGGGTTCTCAATTAGAGTTACTAAAATGTGCACCAGAATGCCTTGGAAGTATTTAGAAGTCATCAGCTAGGAAATTTATTTTGAAAGGAATTCTAGCAGTCAAGGAGTAGTGGACTAAAAGATATCTAAAAGCCTATGAAATGGAGAGTTCTATGAGTCCTAGAAACCAATTTTCTTTGCTAACTTGTTGTTTTCCCCTTATGAATATGTTTATATTTTTCCCAAGCACAGAAGAGGCATAATTTTGTAAACCAGTAACACTAAATAAGAACTATTAATACACTGTTTGGCAGCAGAATTTTGTTGAATACCCCTCCGTGCTCACACAGAAAATATGTGCTTTCCAGTTTGGGACATACAGAGAGCTCATTAGTTCTAAATTTGGATGTAAGCTTTAGTTTTGGAGGGACTCCAAGTTTGACTAATACATCTGATGATGTTCTTGCTAGAAAAAAATGATAGAGAACTCTATTTTTCTATTTTGGTGGTGGAAGGGATGAAGCGAGGAAAAAAAAAAAAACATGCTCTTTTCTATCGACTAACTCCAGACTAACTCCATCTATTCACAATTACTGAGTAAGTGTGTGACTCCAATGACATTAAGCCCACAATATGCAATTGATACTTTCAGTCTCTTTGTATTTATGGTTCTTACGTGACTGAAATGGATTGGTTAACAAATTCTCAAAAGTATCTTGATTCAAATCAACTGTTACACATCTCTCCAGGTAAGCAGCATGGCATGAGACAGGGGTCAGTGATGACATTCTGTTTCACCAAAGTCAGTCTTACTGTGTACTCAATACGCTCAAGATCTAGTGTAAAAGACAAGCAGAATGTTGCATTTGGGTTTCTGCTCTCCTGCTGAGGCAAGTTTAAATAAATAACAGGTCACAACGAAAGCCTCCAGGATTAGTTATTCAGCATGAATTTTCCCTTTTACTCTTCATAAATAACTATATAGTTAAAATTCTCTGAATTACATCATTTAAAAGTGTCCACTAACTTTAAATGAAGTTGTTGATTATAGTATTATCATATTGATTGCTTCTCAATGAATATCAAAATAAGGAATTAAAAATAAGTTGTAGAATTCTACATATTTTTAAATCAATGAGATAATGGCAAATATATTTAAAATAGTAATTCTTAATCCCTCCCTCCAAAAGTTAAGAAATGTTACCTGACTTCCAAATTTTGACAATGTTTCTGTCATAGTCTGCTGGGCTGGTACAACACCTTACTTCTACCTACATCTGTAGATTGGCACTAAGTAAGGGAAGTGGATGAATGTCAGGGTCCTGTAGAGGCCATGCCAATGCACTCTGGTAAAGATGTTGCGGATTTTAAGAGTTGTCCATGGAGGCCTCAGAATAAGGCAAACAAAATTTATTAGCCAGCAGATGACACTAAAAATGGGGTTCAGAATGCCAAGCCCTGGAACTGGGTGGTTACACATTATACAGGATGTATTTTCCAGGTTTGAGCATAGCCTGATCATTTCCTTATCTGGTCATAATTTTAGTGGTGTGAGTGGCACCTAGGTGCAGCCTTAGTCAGGAAGGGGGATTTTTGGAATGAGGTCATTTTAGGGCAAGGTTTGCTCATGGCTGCATGTATCAGTGAAGCAGAAATTGGGAGGGGTAGGCATCAAAGGGTTTGGGAACTAAATGGCTTTTGAACTAAAATGGTGTTGTTAATGCTTGCTTCTTACTTCACTTCCTCAAGGACGCTTTTGAGCAGAGAAAGTAAGCCCTTTCAGTTCTATGTTCTTGGTCCAGCAGGTGATATTGGAGAGCTTGGCCAGAACTAGGAGTTGCATCTGGTTAAGCATTGTGCATAACTGATCTGGAGTTCATCAAACTAAGCAGCGTCTAACTATTAGGATTAATAATATAATCAGAGGACCTGCCAAGCTCATTAGCAGAGAGGTCAACCAAGGATTCCGATTATACATTTAAGCATATCAGCCCTGGGAGGCCTGGTGATCTGTGTGTTTATTCAGGTACTCTTGAGGTTTCCCTAGGGTTTCCCTGATGACCTCTGAATTACTGGCATAGAAACAACATTCCTAAGTGCAGCCCACATACCACCTTGTTACACAAGGAGGAGGTTTGGTCCTCTCTGGTTTTGCATTTTCTGCTAATGAATCAACCTAAGGATGTAATTGTTGCACAGTTTGGTGAAGCCCACATCTTTCCTTGCCATGCAATCTTATGGAATCCATTAGTTCTGGTCTCAATTTGGCCTAGAGTGCTCATCTGCAAAGTGAAAGAGTCCATCATTGAGGCTCCGAGTAAGGCAGACAGAAGGACCAGGGAGTGCCATTTTTTGATTGACTTGTAATAAGCCCTGATCTATGACCCTTCTTCTCCTGCCAGGGTGATCATCCTATGGAGTATGATCAATAATCAATACACTCCTGAAGAAGGATGTTGTGGATCTGAACATTAGAATAATCCTTTGTCACAAAGAAACCATCAGGAATCCTCACTGTCCAGGTGAGGGGCAACATAAAGTTACAGAATGCCATCTGGGAATTAGAGGCATCATGTCCCACACATGTTTAATTTTCATAGACAATTTCTATCAAAATAGATGAAATCAGGGACAACTCATGTTGGTTGTGATGGATCTTTCAGGGGAAGCTAGTCTTTTATACTTGGGTGGCCTGATCCTGATACAAAGGCAACAGTCCCAGGTAGCATTTGGTTGTGTGGTATTTATGACCTGGAATACTCAGTCTAGAATCCCTTAGACCTCTAATGGAGTGGTTGGGGCTGAACTGTTAGTTGGCTGTGGGGTAGGGTTTGACTGTGCAGACTTGGAAATTTGGCCAGTCTGGGGAGGGCCCAGAACCAGTCAACAAGGTCCTTTTGATGGTGATAAAGACTCCAAGGTCTCGACTGCTTTCATATACCCTGACCCCACAAGCTTTCCCTGAATACCAATGAGAATGCTCAGGGTTTTAGATAGTCAGCTGATGATCACTGTTCAAACAGGACCTTCACACTGGTTGCCATTTGACGATTATCAGAATGTCTTTCTGTGCCCATTAAGTTTGGTCATGGTATATCCCTACAGTTGCACAGCCACATGGGAACAATGATAGTCATCACTGGAATAGCAGTCTCTGTATGCCCAGAGACTCTCTGAAGGGATAAATATAATCCCGCTTTTACAAGGGTAGGAGGGCTGTGTAGGCCACAAAGATTTCATATCAACCCCCAAAACAACAGGGTCATGTCCTGCCCAATCCATTCAGTTTAGAATTAAACTCCCAATGGTTTGGAGGAAGACAAATTGATATTTGAGGTAGACTTGAACCATCTTACCAAGAATCTCAACCAGAAGCAGAAACCAGCTTAAGGATGTCATATCCTTTTTGAATGAAGAGAGCTTCTATGTTGGAATCTCTTCAATTAGCAAAATGTGGCTGGCCTTGGATTATCCATCACTGGAATTGCAGCAGGTTACATGCCAGGAATAGAGGGCACAGTCCACTGTTTAACTTGAGAGTGATGGATCCACAGGGTCAGACCTGCAACTTTAAGAGCAGTAGGCATGATTAGTAACACCTCTAAGCTCCTCCCATCTGGGCTGGCAATGCTTGTCTTTTCAACTTTTGACTGTAAATTGATTCCCAGGATGCAAAGAAGTGTGCAAGGGTACGGGATGATGTTCCAAAATGATCTATTGTAATTCTCCGAGGGTTCAATGTAATGCCCTCATCTGGTGATGGAGGTCAACTTATTCTTCCATCATGGCACCAGTGGAGGAGGTCATCAGAACGTGATCTCAGGAAAGGAAGTGAGGCCATTTTGATATGGTGTGGACTGGGATTGCAGGAGGGCCATATGCAACACAGCTTTCTAGGTTGCACTCATCTCCTAATTTAGCCAGTATGGACTTGAGGGTGCAGTTTTGTCTCTATCTTCCCAGAGCTTTGGGTTTGGCAGGCCTGTAGAGTTTTCACTTTACTTTGAGAGTCAAGGCCAACTTCTGGATCACCTTTCCTACAAACTACGGTACATTAGCTGAACTGACAGTTATAGGTGCTGCAGCAAGTTGCAGAGAATAATCCACAGAGGCTGAGAATGATACAAACAAGCTTTACTAACAAGGGATGATATCCAACATGGAGTACTGAGTGTTGATCCCCAAGACAAGGCACATGGACATTATGTAGGGAGTAATTTCCAGGTTTGAGGTTTGCCCCTTATTTGGTGTGATTTTTGGTGCTATGGTTGGAGACTTTTTTGGTGTGATTTTTGTTGATACGGTTGGAGACTTATTTGATGTGATTTTTGGTGGTAGGGTTGGAAACTAGGAGTGGCTTTAATGGTGAGCGGGACTTTCTGAAATGAGGTGATCCAGAACAAATGTCTGTCTCATGGCTGCTTAGTTTGCAAAGAGGACTCAGCAAAGAGGAAATTAGGAGGGGAAGGCAGGAGGACTAAGGAGAGCTAAAATGAAATCTATTTAAAATGGCCTTGTAGCAGGAGGACTAAGGAAAACTGAAATGAAGTCTCTTTAAAATGGTGTTGTAGTTGCTACTTCATAAGGAGCCCATAGTGGGGAACAATTGACTCTAGGAGTGCCTTGGTCACCTCCTGAGAAGTCTGTTTTACTTGGGATGGCTTCTTCCCACCCTGTGTATGTATAAATCAGAACCAGCAAATACTTCCAGTTTCCAGTTGTTGACTTCACTTTGGTGAAATCCACCTCGACATCCTCAAAAGAGGTGGTTCCATACCTTTTGAAGTCAGGCTGTGAGTGGGGCTGTTGTGTGGTGTTGTTGCAGGTGCAGAGAGTCCATATAAATCAGTCACAGAAGAACACAATACCCAAAAATATCTACCAATGAAGCAACTTCACCATAGCAATTATTCCCAAATGAGTCTGGGTATGAAATTCATATATCATAAAAATGTCCCAGAGGTTCAGGAAGGAATACAATGTCTCCTAGCATAACCTGTCATCTACTCTTTATCAGTCATCCCCTCTGAATTTGCCCATTTCAACTCAGCTTTAGAGTACTGTGACCTCTTCAGGTATGGTGTTGCTAGCATCTTTCTAGGACAGGACCCTCCAGGTTTGTAACTTGTCTGGATGCCAAATTTGCAGCAGAGTTACTGTGAGTCTCTAAAGAGTCTTTCTTTTGGTGGCCAAGGCATTGCATGTCAGCAGCCACACTACTTGCAGTAGGCTTAATATTTGTTATGAATTTTTGATGCCTTTTCTCCTGCTGTCAGGAGCCCCTTTCCCTGAATACAGCCCAATGCATGTGGATGATGGTGAAGGCATAGCAAGAGTCAATGTGGACATTGGCTTATTTACCCTCCCCCAATTTTAAGGCTCAGGTGAGGTCTATCAGCTCAGTCTTCTGGGCCAATGTCCCAGCAAGAAGGACCTCTAACCTGACTTTTTGGCCCAGTGTGATGACAGCTGTTCTTGCCCTCAGAACTCCATTTATTATTATACTGCTGCTGTTTGAGCACAGGATCAAACTGGGATCCTGGAGAGGTGAATTCTGGAAGTCTTGTCTTGTCAAGCAGACCATCTCAATTGACTTGGCTCAGTCACGCTTGAGTGGCTCCATGGATGTAGGCAGCAATGAGGCTTGGTTCAGGGCCTAGATGGTTTTTGTGATCAAGAATCTTCTAGATGGCCCCCCTGGTATTGGGAGAGCTTGGCTCCCAACAGCCACTTGCCACAGAGTGCCCTTAGCAAAGTTTCAACTACACGAGTAGCATATATTTCTTAAGGCTTTGCCAAGGTCAGCTAATCAGTTTCTTTTACCAAGAGGGCAGATGCTGCCATGGCTCACAAACAGTGAGGCCGTCCTACTGCCACATTGTCCAGTTTCTTAGACAAATATGCTACTGGATGGCACCAAGTTCCCAGAGTCTGAATTAGAATGCCCCAGGTAGAGCCCTCTTTTTTCTTCACAAAAATCGGAAAGGGCTTGGTGATGATAGGAAGGTCTACAGACAACGTGCTTAATAACTCCTTTTTGAGGCTATCAAAGGCTGGTTGGCATTCAGAGTGCCAGTTTGATGGGGGACATTTCTGTCTTCAAGTGCCTTATATAAGGGCTTAACAACAGTTTCAAAATTAGGGTTTCAAAGATGGCAATACCAGACATTTCCCAAGAATTCCCTAAGGCCTTGTCTTGAGAAAGACTCCTTGAAGTTTTGGATTCAGGATGCCAACAGCACCTGAGTCCCATCTTTAAGTATAAACTCAAGAAACTCCTACACACCTGATATCCTTTGTCCTGAAGCATAGCCAGTAACTTCCTGTGCCCATCTGATATATTTCTTTCATTTTGGCTGCTAGAAGCAGGTCATCAGCATACTGAAGCAAGCAAATATAAGGGTTTTCTTCACTGAAAAGCA
This sequence comes from Dolichotis patagonum, assembly GCA_004027295.1. NCBI lineage: Eukaryota > Metazoa > Chordata > Mammalia > Rodentia > Caviidae > Dolichotis > Dolichotis patagonum. Next base: position 41,305 of record PVJX010003993.1, read on the forward strand.
CCAGGTCCTTGGGCTTTCCAAAATATCTTGACAGAGTTCTGAAATCCCTGGGGGAGCCTTGTCCAGGTGAACTGGCACTTTCATCCCCCCCAGGTTCCTCCCACTCAAAAGCTAAAAATTCCTGAGATATCAGAGACATAAGGATACAAAAGAAAGAATTCTTTAAATCTAGTATGGTATCCCAGGTCCAGGATGGAGGAAGGAGGTTAAGCAGATTATCAGGGCTGAAAACAGTGGGGAACATAGCTAAAACTAATGTAGTAACAGCATGAAAATGTTGGACTGGATGGGATTCATTTGTCCCCAGATTTTGAACAAGCATGAAAAGGGTGTCACAGACAGACTGGCACTCCTTTAAGATGCCAGGCTCTAGTAACTTGTGAATATGGGGTTTAGTCCCTTTCCTAGTTTTCATGACCATTGGACACTGTAAGATGGGACAACCTTACTTGTCTCAGCAGTTTAACAATGACAGGGGAAACATCAGCCACCTGTTTAGGGGTGTTGTCTTTATCCCAATCAAAGGGGAACTGATGAGTCCACACAGAGGGGGTCAGTATTAACAAGGTGTTGAGTCTGCTCCCTCTATGAAAGGAAACCTCCTTCATGGGCAGTGTTACCATAAGGAGGTGGGCTGGAGCAGGTGTGCCTACTAATTGAGTGGTTTCTAGAGGGGATAAAGAGATCTGGGCTAACAGTGTGTGGAGGAGACTTCATTCCAAGCAGGGGAAAGGGCAATCAAGTACCAACAGGAAAAAGTGACTGACTAGCTGGCACCCCAGCTGAACTCATCTGGGAGCACAAAAATAAGAGGCAGTGGCCTCTTGAATATGTGCCTTCTGGTTGATGACAAGTGCAACTGGCTGAGTGGCCAAGGAAACTTCTGCCCTGGTGTCCATCTCTCTCCGACTGGTTTCCCACCCACATTCACGGTTAACATGGGTTTCCTGGGGCCAAGGGACAGGGACCCACAACGTCCTTAGTCTGAGGTTTCTCCAGTTTCTATTACCAGCACTTTATCTTTTTCTTTCTTAAGCAATTTGGGACATTCCCTCTTTAAATGTCCTTTTTACTTTCAGTGAGCACCTTGTTCTGGTCTAAGGGGAAGTGGTGTGTTTCCAGTTTGGGTCCCACTTTTGTTACTGACTGATTCTATTTGACGGCCTCATGGAATGCTGCCATTATGACCTTGGCTTGTTCTTTCTGGTGTCTTTTTTCTTTCATCCTCTGGTTCCTGTCATCTTTTTTCCTTTTCTTCTTCCTCCTTTTCAGTCATCTCCTCCTTATTGTGATAAACCTTTTGAAATACCTCTATCAACTGAGTCATGTTCGTGCCTGCAAATCCCTCCAGTTTCTGTAATTTATGATGGATGTCAGGGATTCACCGAGTGACAAAGGGAAATTAACAGGTTCCAGGTCGGGAGTCTCTGACTTTCCTCACAGAGGGCCATCCATGGAGTCTCACTGGGGGCTTCATGATGCTGTGGTGAACTCAGAGATCCATCCAAAGAGGCCAAGAATAAGGCAAACAAGCCTCATTAGGCAGAGGATGACACCAGATGCAGAGTTTGGGGTGCTAACCCCTGAAGCTGGGGTTACACATCATACAGGGACTGATCCCAAGTATGAGTGTGAGTGTAGCCTGTTCATCATCTCCTCATGTGGTTGGAATTCTGATGGTGTGGGTGAGGCAGTGATACATGGTTACAAGCTAGAAGACAGCCAATGTTGCACTAGCCTGTTGCTGCTAAATCTGCACTTTCTTTCTCTTTTCTCCTGTTCTGTCCACAATTGGACTATACAATGGATTAGCCTCATATTAGAACTTGAATGTACAGACCAACATTAGCAGAAATGTTTCCACCTTACTTTTATTCCAGTGGAAAGGAAATGTGTCTCAAATACTCAGCATGCCAGAAGGTAGTTACAAATGTGAGGACTCTGGATCACTTGCAGAAAAGCTCAAATTCTAGAGAGGGATAAGAGGGAAGATCTTCAGGTGTATTAGTTTTTCCTCAAAAACTCTACCTGGAATTTCAATAAACTTTCATGGAGTTTACAACATATTGATCTACTGTCAACTGTGATTAAACTCTTATTTGCTCTAATAGTTACTTGATTATTTTTCAGAAGAAAACAATGTAAGTGACACATGTCAAAGCAAGACAATAGGAGATCATCACTGGCTACCATAATGTCTCTTGTTTTCTTTTAAATAATTGTCCATATCTTCACACACAATGAATTCATAGAAAACAAAATAGTATTAAACTGATCAGAACAGAGTGATGAAGTACTGATAGGCCTTCAAACCAGACAATAGGGACACAACGATGGCTGCCATAATGTCTCTCGTTCTCTTCAAATTAATTGTCCATACTTTCATGTGTGTTGAAATTAAACAATACAAAACAGACTAAAACCACTCTGAACAAAGAATAAAAGCATTACTGGATTTCACAGCATGATGTTACAAACTCAGCAATGGATACAATAATGTCTTTTTTACTTCAACTTAGATGTTCATTTCATCATGCATTATATAATCAATTCTCATAAATTGTTTAGGAGAAGTTCTACACATGTATGAGTCTCTACATATATATATATATATATATATATATATATATTATATATATATATATATATTATATATATATTATACCTATCCTTTCTGTATTAGAGGGAAAAACAAACCAAAACAAAACAAAACAAATGAGTAGAAAAACATGAAACAAAAAAGGTAAATAAATAACAATAGCAAAGACCCCAAAATAATGATGATACAGGGCTTCAAAATAATTGGTAGGAGCATAACTAGGGTTGTTATTTTACGTAATGGTCTTCAAGAGTTCCTCAGATCACCAGACGCTAACGTGCAAAATTGTTCCAATCCTATGAATATTAACTGTTTTGTTCCAAGAACTTATAGAATTTGTAGCAAAATCATTTTAGCTATCCTATGTGCACAATTTTAGAATTTTTTTCTTTTATCTTCCTTTTCCTTTTTCTTCATTTTCCTTGAGATATTATTTTTCCACTTTGAGCAGATTCTTATCCTTTCACTGTATTGAGTATTTTGTATCTTATGTAATCTTACCACTTCTTACACTAGAGAGACAATACAGTATTTATATGTGTGAGTCTGATTTATTTTACTTATGAGTATGATCTCAATTTGCATCCATTTGTTTATAAATATCTCAGCGTAATCATTCTTTATAAGTGAGTAGTAATCCATTGTGTAAAAATACCATATCTTTTTTATCTATTCCTCAGTTGATGGGCATTTAGGTTGTTTCCAAGATCTGGATATTACAAATTGTGCTGCTATAAACATGGGAGCACATATATCACTGTGATACGATGTTTTCAGTTCTTCTGGGAATATGCCCAGAAGTGGAAGAGTTAGGTCAAATAGGACTTCCAACCAAAGCTTTTTGAGAAACCTCCAGACTGACCACCCCAGTGGTTGCACCAGTCTACACTGCCACCAACAGTGCAGAAGAATTCCTTTTCCCCACAGCTGCCCCATTATTTTTTGGGGGGGGTAGTTTTCTTTATCCTGACCATTGTTTCTGGAGTGAGATGTAATTGCAGTGCTCTTTCAATTTGCATTTCTCTAATGACCAGTGATGCTGAACATATTTTTGTGTATTTATCTGTGATTTGTAATTCTTCATCTAAAAACTGTGTATTCATTTCAGATGCCCATTTTTGAAATGGGTCTTTGAAATTTGGGAATCTGATTTTTTTTTTTAATCCTTTATACGTTCTAGACAGAAGTCCTTTGTCTGAGGGATACTTGACTGAGATTTTTTTTCCCAATTAGTAAGTTTTCTTTTCACTATGCTGGAGATTTCTTTTGACATGCAAAACATTTTTAATAAGACATTATCCCAGTTATTGATTCTGGGAAATATTTCCCTTGTGGTTTGATTTTTGTTCATGAATTCTCTACCTACTCCTATGTCTTCAAGATTTCTACTTACTTTGCGTCCAGCAGAGTTAGTGTTTCTGTTTTGATATTTAGATCTTTGATTCATTTTGACTTTAGTTTAGTACATGGTGATAGGCATGAGACTAGTTTTAGTGTTCAGCATATGGAGAGCCATTTTTCCAGCACCACTTATTAAAGAGACTATCTTTGTTCCAGTGAACATGTTTGGTCCCTTTATCAAAGATAAGGTGGTTGAGTGAGTTTGTGGTTGTGGTTGTATCTTCCAATCTATTCCATTGATCTTCAGGTCTGCTTTTATTCCAGTACCATGTTGATTTATTACAGTAGCCTTCTGGTATAACTTCAAGTCAGGGATTGTGATGCCTCCTGCCTTTCCTTTGCTGCTTAAAATTGCCTTCTAGAATCTTAGAATTGCTATTCTAGGTCTCTTCTGGTTCCAGATGAATTTTAGGAGTGATTTCTCTAGATCTATGAGGTATGTTAGTGGTATTTTGACTGGGATTGCACTGAATCTGTATAATAATTTTGGGAGACTGGCCATTTTCACAATGTTTATTCTTCCTATCCATGAACAAGGGATGTCTTCCATTTTCTAAGGTCCTCTTCAATTTACTTTTTCAGGGTATTATAATTTTCCCTGTAGAGCTCTTTTACTTCTTTCATGAGATTATTCCTAAGTATTTCATTTTTTTGGATGCTACTGTGAAGGTGTGGCTTCTCTTATTTCTTTCTCAGTATTTTTGTTGTTAGTGTATAGGAATGTTATTGATTTTTGAGTATTGACTTTGTATCCAGCTACATTGCTGAATTTATTTATTACATCTAGCAGTCTTTCAATGGAATTTTGTGGGTCTTCTATGTAGAGTATCATGTCATCTCCAAATAATGATAATTTAACTTCCTCTTTTCCTATCTTTACTCCTTTTATTTCTCTCTCTTGTCTAATTGCTCTGGCTAGTATTTCCAGTAACAAGTTGAATAGGAGAAGTGATAAGGGACATCCTTGTCTTGTGCCTGATTTTCAGGTAAAGGCTTTCCATTTTTGGCCATTTAATATGATGCTGGCTGTTGGTTTATCATAGACCTTTATCATACTGAGGTAAAGACCATCTATTCTAATTCTCTGTAAGGTTCTTATCATGAGTGAGTGTTGGACCTTATCTAAAGATTTTCTGCATCTATAGAGATGATCATGTGGTTCTTACTTTTGGCTCTATTGATATGGTGGATTACCTTTATTTATTTACATATGTTGAACCATCCCTGCATTCCTGGCATGAATCCCACTTGGTCGTGGTGTACAAGCTCCTTGATGATTTGGTGCATCCTGTTTGCCAATATTTTATTGAGAAATTTAGCATCTATGTTCATTAAGGAGATTGATCCACAGTTCTCTTTTTTAGTTGGGTCTTTCTCAGCTTTTGGTACTACAGTAATATTTGCCTCTAGGAATGACTTAGGAAGAATTGCTTCCCTTTCAATTTCATTTAAGAGTTTGAGGAGTATTGGAATTAAGTGTTTGTATTTGTTGTAGAATTCTGCTGTGAATCCATCTAGGTCTGACCTCTTCTTTATTGGGAAGAAATTAATCAAGTTCTCAATTTCATTAATAGAAATTGAGTTATTCAGCAGTTTTACATCTTCCTGATCCAGGTTTGGTAGTTCATATATACCTAGGAATCTATTTCTTCTGTGTTTTCGAACCTATGAGAGTAGAGATTTTTGAAATAGGTGTTGATGATCTTCTGTATTTCCACAGAGTCTGTAGTGATTTCACCTTTTTCATTCCTTATTGCATGCATTTCAGTTTTTTCTTTCCTTTTTTAAATAAGGTTGGCTAGGGGCTTATCAATTTTATTTATTCTTTCAAAGAACCAACTCTTTGATTCATTGATTCTTTGTATTGTTTTCTTTGTCTCTATTGCATTAATTTCTGCTCTGATCTTTATAATTTTCTCCCTTCTTTCAGCTCAGGTTGCTCTTCTTTTTCTAGAAGTTTGAGTTGTAGCATCAGGTTGATTATTTGTGTTCATTCTGTCTTCCTGATGTGGGAGCTCAGTGCAATAAATTTTCCTCTGAGGACTGCTTTCATTGAGTCCCACAATATCTGGTAAGTTGTGGTTGTATTTTTATTTGCTTGTAGATATTGTTTAATTTCTTCTTTAATTTCCTCTGTGACCCACTGATTTCTCAAGAGTGTATTACTCAGTTTCCAGGTGTTTGGGGTGTTTTTCAGTGGCTTTTATCATTAATTTCTAGTTTCATGGCACTATGATCCAATAACACGCATGGGATAATTTCAATTCTTTTTCATTTACTTAAATATGTTCTGTGGGCTAGTATATGCTCTATTTTATAAAATGTCCCATGTACAGCTGAGAAGAAGGTATATTCTAATGCTGTTGGATGGAACATTCTGTATATGTCTATCAAGTCCATTTGTTCACAGGTGTGATTCAGTTCTGTTATTTCTTTTCAGATTTCCTATCTAGTTGATCTGTCCCTTTGTGTCAATGGCATGTTAAGGTCTCCTGTTATAATTGTGTTATTGCTTATTTGGTATTTCATTTCTGTTAATACTTGCTTTGTATAGCGGGGAGCTCTGGAATTTTGTGCATATATATTTAAGATTGTTATCTCTTCCTCTTGAAGTTTTCACCTAACTAGTATGTAGTGACTGTCTTTATCTCTTTGGATCATTCTTGGTTTGAAGTTCACCTTGTCTTCAAACAGACAATGTGCTACCCCCTCTTTTTTTTTTTAGTTTCCTGTTGCATGAAGTATTGTTTTCCATCCTTTGAGTTTCAGTCTATGGGTTCCCTTTTGGGTTAGATGGGTTTCTTATAGATAGCCTATGGTTGGATGATGTTTCTTGATCAATTCTGCCAGTCTGTTGCTTTTAATTTTTGATTTGAGACCATTTACTTTAATGATTATAAATGTTATATATTCGTTTTTTGACATGTTATATTTCTCCTGTTATATCTTTACCTTTCCATTCTGTTTAATAGTCTGCCTTGCTTATTGGTTTTTCCTATGTGTATCGAGAATGTCTTTCAGGAGTCTCTGTAGGGTTGGTGTTCATGAAGTTTTTCAGCTGTTCTTTGTCATGGAGGTATCTTATTTCTTCAACAATTTTGAAGGACTGTTTTGCAGGGTACGTCATTCTGGGTTGGAATTGGTAGGATCTGAAATACTTCACTCCATGCTCTTCTTGACTTCATTGTTTGTGTTGAGAAGTCTGCTGTGATTCTGACAGGTTTTCCTTTATAGGTGATCTGTCTTTTCTCTCTTACAGCTTTTAGTATTATGTTCTTATGGTGGATTTCTGGGATTGTGATTATTTTGTGTCTGTGTGTAGTTTTATTTTGGTTATGGCTATTTGGAATTCTATATGCTTCACTAATCCATATGTCAGTTTTCATTTTCATGTTTGGGAAATTTTCAGCTATAACTTCTGTCAATATCCTCTTAATATCATTTGGGCTGTCCCCTTCATTTTCATTTATCCCTATTATTTTTATGTTATTTTTCTTTGCATCATTTTTTAAAAATTATATTTATAAACAAAACAAAACAAAACAAACAAAATAGAAAAAAGGCTAGCAACAATACAAAATTCCAAGGGAAAAAAAGAAAAGAACAAAAAATACTAAGAAATCACTACTTGATAATTTTCATACTGTCATCTTGCAAATAGTTGTTCAAGTTACAAAGTTAAAAACATACAAAGTACACATTCAAACAATAAGACTCTTAACAGTTCTGCTCCATGATCTAACAAAAATAGTAATATGGTCATTCATCTTACAAACTTAAACATACATGCAATTATATCCTTTAGAGCACCATCTTTTCTCCTCTTTTTACAGTAGCAATTACACATTTAGGGTTTTATTACTCCTACATTTCTTATTACTTTTTACGCTAGAGACACAATGTGATATATATAAATATGATTCTTATTTATTTCACTAATGAGGATAGTCTCAAGTTGTCTCCATTTACCTATGAAGGCCTCAAGATCATACTTCTTAATGACTGAGTAATACTCCATTGCATAAAAATACCACTTTTTCATCCACTCTGTGGTTGATGGGCATCTTGGTTGTTTCTAATATTTAGCTATTACAAGTTGTGCTGCTATGAACATGGGTGCATATATATCACTGTGATATGATCTTTTCAGTTTTTCTGGAAAAATACACAGGAGGGGAACAGCTGGGTTGAATGGAGCTTCCAGTCCCTGTCTTCTGAGAATTCTCCATACTGATTTCCATAGTGGTTGCACCATTCTACACTCCCTCCAACAGTGGAGCAGTGTTCCTTTTCCCCCAGAGCCTCACCAACATTTGTTATCAGTTGCATACTGGCAAAGAAATAGACCTGAGAACAAGTGGAATAGATTAGAAGACACAAGTATAAGTGCAAAGACACTCAGCCACCCGATATTTGACAAAGGGGCTAAACATGTTCACTGGAGGAAGGATAGCCTCTTTAATAAATGGTTGTGGAAAAATTGGCTCTCCACATGCAGAAGACTAAAGCTAGATCCATGCGTATCACCATGCACAAAACTAAAGTCTAAATGAATCAAAGACCTAAACATTAAAACAGAAACACTAAATCTACTAGAAGATATGGTAGGTAGAAGTCTTGGAGACACAGGTTTAGGCAGAGATTTCATGAATAAAATGCAAACTGCATGGGAAATGCTTCAGAGGATCAACAATTGGGATCTCATATTATTGAAAAGTTTCTGTACTTCAAAAAAATCACCAGAAGAGTAAAGAAAACCCACAGAATGGCAAAGAATTTTAGTCAGCAACCCCTCAGACAAAGGACATATATCCAGAACATATAAAGAATTGAAAAACATCAAGCTGCCCAAATTCAAAGACCCTCTCCAAAAATGGGCATGTGAGATGAAAACTCAGTTCTCAGATAAAGATATACAAATGGCAAATAAATACATGAAGAAATGTTCACCATCACTGGTCATTCAAGAAATGCAAATTAAAACAACCTTGAGATTTCATCTCACTCCTGAAAGAATAGTGGCCATCAAGAAATCTTTGCATCATCTTGAAGCTGCTGAATTTTTATTTCCTGATTCTTTTTTTTTTTTTACAAGATCTTTACTTTCCTGTTCAGTAGCTCCAATCTTATCTTTGAGGTCTGAAATTTTATCTTCACTTTCATTGAGGCAGTTTTGGCAGCATTCAATAGAATTTTTGATTTCCTGTATATCTCTTTGAATCTGCTTCATGTATTCTATCTCTTTGCTTTGTTCCTCTAATTCATTCATGGATTCTATCTCTTAGCTTTGTTCCTCTAATTTTTTAGCTGTGTCATCACTAGATGTGTTCACTATTTCTTTCACTACATTTATCATTTCTTTTACCTGGGCAATTATTTCTGATTTGAATTTCTCCATAGCTTCCCCTATTTGCTTCTTTATTTCAGTTGATATCATTTCAGTCATTTCAGGTGTATGGCTTCTATTTTCTTCTATGTACATGGCTCCTAGGCTTTCTTGGTATGGGCTGGAGATTTGTAATTGCCTTTTGGTCTTTCATGTTGTCATTTTCCTACATTTCTTTGCTTTGAGCAGTGTTCCAAAGGTTCCTCTGGGTGTCTTGCAAATCACTTCCTGTGCCCTCAGCTCCTCTCACATTCCTGACTCCCCCCACAGCTTCTTGGCTCCCTGGATTGAAAGAGGGAAGCTGGGCGTGGTGTACTGAGGCTGGTGGAATCTCCAGGGCTCACTCCTGTCTTAATGGGTTGGATAGGACCTCAACTGCTTGGAGTGCAGGTCTTAATCTCTCCCCAGACCAGCCATGTAGGACTGAGAGTCCCCCTGAGGGGCCTCAGCCTCCCAAACTGAAAGAAGACTGCTGGACATGGTGCATTGAGGCCCATGGAATGTCAGGGGCTCAGTCCAGCATCCCTGGGAGCTGGCTAGAAACTCAATCTCCAGGAGCACAGGTCTCCAACTCTCCTCAAGCCAGCCTTAGAGCACTGGGACTCACTTAGTGTGATACTAACTCACCCACAGGCTGATATACTGCTTTCTAATCCTGTACAGTAATTTACAGTTAATACTTTCAAACAATTTTTCACTATTTTTTTGAAACAATAGTGTGTGTGTGTGTGTGTGTGCATCTTTTTGAGACAAGGTTTAACTATGCAGTTCAACCTGGCCTTGAATTCACTTTGTTATCCAGATGGCCTTGAATTTGCAGAGATTCTCCTGTCTCAGTCTCTCCAAGTGCTGAGACTAGAGACTTGCACCATCACACCTGGATTGGAAAAGTAGTTTTCAAAATCAATTGAAGGAACTGCTTCAGCTTTTTTTTTAAGTAAATTCTTTGTCCAAACAACAGAATGAAATCAGACCATAACTGTGAACCAAAATAAATCTCTTATCTCATTGATCTATAGCAGGTATTTGTTACAAAATGAAAGCAAACAAACATATCCTGCTTGCCTCAAACATTTCTCCCTTTCTTTGATTGATTATATAGCAACAGAACTTCTATTATCTAATATTGTTGTTCCTACTTTTGAAGGTTTATCTTGTTTTGCATCTTTATCTGAGGGTTTCTTGGTTGACATTTACCTGCATCATCCTCAAGGTATATCAATCTCACCTTCCTGCAAGGGTTCTTTTATGTTAGCTACTGCATACTGTAATTATCTGTATAACCCTCAGCATTGTAGTCATTTGCCCTTTGAAGTTGTTTTATTTGGGATGTCCTGTACCATGTTTGGTAAAGTCTATAAGAGAAAAGCAAGAGACCAGCCCTAAGCTGAGGTAGCTCTAGGTGACACTAATTAGAATGGAGAGGATGTTGCCTGAGTAAAGTATGTCAGAGATTACAGACCACTGCTTATAATTTGCCATCATTTCTGGGTGCCAGTCTAGCCATTGTTTTAACTTTTGAGATGATACAGAATTGGCAGGCAAGTTTGTTGTTGCTGTTCTTGTTGTTTTGTTTGTTTTTTTGCTTTGATTTTTTTGTTTGTGTTCCATCAGCTCTTGTAGTTGGATGGCAGATTTTTCAAGAGTGCCTGACACAACAAGAACCACACAACCTGTTTTTATCAGCTCCTTACCCTGGGTAATTGATTTCTAATTTATTTAGTGATGGGGCAACAATCACCATCCCGGTGTAAGATAGAAGGAAATAAGAACCATGTCTCTGTTGTTGTTCTTCTCAATCAATTCGTCTTTTCACTGCTATGTCTGAACAACAAAGATAATGCCGTTCCCAGAAACGCATGCATACTTGCAATTTACGTCGACATTTATTGCTCCTGGTCTTTTAGTATTTCTGGATTTATTTTTTATCTTTGGATTTTTCACTGTGCATTTGCTTCATGCTCAGATCATGTTTTCCACTAACTTTTATAGTTTTCCAAGATTAATTCTGGAGAATAAACTAGTCTAATACCTGTGCTAATTCATCATTTTCCCTATTATTATCCTCTTAAGATGCGATTCAACTGTTTCATTCCTACACTAAAATTATCCAACTACTGTCCTTCCTCTTGAATCACAGGCCCTTAGCATGAAATGTGCAGATTTTCCCAAGCTTAGCCAACTTTAACTGTTTATATCCTAGTACTATCCCTGATACATCAATTACCTAGTTACGCACATTTCTCACATTCCCTGTTGTCAGTCGTATCTTCATGTATTTTCAAATGCCATTTGTGCATGGCAGTAGTCTTTTTTCTCCCTCCTATTATAATCAATATTTAAGACCAATGTAATTATTTTTCATGTTGTGAAATATTACTTCTTAAAGCAGAGTCATTCATTTCTTTCTTTATGATGCAGAAATAGTGCATTGCATTACTTTCTTGGTTATTTGCCTAAATATTGTTAATTGTGACATTTGTTAAAATGAACTATAAAAAATGAACTATAAATGCAGTTATATTAATATATGAACATCAAACTAAATAACTGTCTTTAGTTTAAAAGCATTTATAACTACCTTTTTAGTAGTTGCTGCTCTTTAATGAATGCAATCAACATTCCAACATGTAACCACACAAATGTCAGTTGACAATTCCTTTAAATAAGTATTATTTTTAAGTGAGGTTAAATTTCCTCAGTAACTCTTGATGATTATAATTTCAGATACATGTACTTATAAATTACTATGAAAAGTAAATTTAACTACCATTAATTCTTACTTATGCTACAGAAAATAGCTATCAGATGGCGCATCCAAGAGTCTGCATATTTACAATGCATGTTTCACACAGCAGAGAGTGGGAACTTTCCAAAGACAAGGTGTGACCCTTCCATTTCATTGCTTTAGCCTCAGCCATAGTCCTCTCTATTGAAATAAAAACTTTCAGGGACCTGAATGAATGAGGAGTCTAGACATACTGCTGTCTACAGCACAGACCCACTGGTATACCATAAGTTTCTCAAAACTTTTAGCAATTTTCTGTTTTGGGACTTTTTGCTTGCTGCTCCTTCAATCTATAACAGTCTTAGTGACTATTCACATGCCTGGTATCCCACAGTAAGTCTAGTTGCAGTTCATTTGTAAGCTTTTCAGGAGCGCACTCTAAAAATACTGTATCAGGACTTCATCTTTCCTGATGCTTTGTGATGAATGTACAGTACATTGAGTTTCTTCTTTGTTTTTTCCCAATACTGCAAATGGTTTATATGATACATTTGCTCATTTGCATAGTTAGGTTGGTTTTCTTGATCTAGAAGATGGAATTTGTGAGAACAGAGGAGAATTTGAATGATTTCTATGTTTTAAATCTAGCCATGGACACAGTAAGTTGCACATGCAAAGTCTCTGAGTCTTATGTAATTGCTTTGTTGTTGTTGTTGAAGTAATATTGATAATTGTACAGAACATCTGTGCAACTAGCATCCCACCATCATTTCAATATACTTAGCAATGACCAGGTCTCCTATATTTTATTTTAGGAAAATACAAAGAGCCAGTACTTCAAGTATCTATTCAGGCAAGTAATAAAGATCCTCCAAGTACAGAGACATTATGTCTCTTTTACGCAGTGACTTATGTCTAATAGTTTAACACAATATCTGCTTATACTGAAGGCTTGTCAAATTATCAAAATAAGTATGCAATGCATGATAAATTATTGAATGTTACTGTTTTCAATTTAGTATAGGATTGTTAATTAGTAATCATTACAAATGTTATTTGTGCATAAGAACAGTCATAGGTTTATAGAAACTTGTAATTTTACATAAAGTTCTTTTCTTATTAACAACTTTATTAGTTAATAATATTGCTGTTTTATCAAGCATGTTATTTTCTTTTATTTTGGGAAGGAAATGATGCCTGATATATGCTAGGCTTGGAAAAATTTGCTTGCAGCCTGATCTTCAGAATATACCAGGTATATGCATTGAATTTATACTTAGGTTGAAGTTACCTGTGAAATATGTGCATGACTATTTTAGCTGTTTTTTCAAAAGCTTAACTTCTTCCTAGAGAGTGACTATGGAGCCATAAAAACAGGACACACTGAAAACAGGTCCTGATTTTGAATATTAGATCCAATGTGTTTGATGGAAAAGGCAGTTCTAGCATCATCCTTTAGAAATTCAATAGCATTTTTAACATTTTTAACTTGGAAGTCACATTTTTCCTTAACATATATAAAATTCTTTATTAATGTACTTTGGACTTTAAAAAGCCTGCTCATGTATCTTCAATAAATCTGTGATTTATTGAGAGAAATAAAATACTTATTAATCATTTGAGTTCAGGATATGAAATAATTTTTCAACTTGTCTAGATGAGCATGTCCAGCTAAATCCTATCATTAATTGTAGGAGATGGTAGAAACTTGGCCTTGAATGTCAATCTGTCTTCAGACACAGTTTTAATTTCAGGTACTACCGATGGCATCCGTGATTCGACAGTGAGTTATGAGCTCCCACTCTCTAAGCTGGGCAAGTCACTCACAGATTTTCTGATAATACCACCATATTCTAGAGGAATTATTTTAGATAAATGTTATTGTTTTAATCAAAATAAAATATCATCTTTTTGTGAAGTGTATAAAAATAATATTTATAAAGTAAACCATATAAAATATAAAATAATAATTGTATTCATCATACATTTCTCACCTTGAAAATCTTGCCCTGCATGCTAAAAATCAATTCTGTTCAGTGAAGGAAAAACCTTATGTGAAAGAGTAGTATCATTCTACTAATATTCCCACAGGTGAAGACAAAACCCACTGTCAATTTACTTCCAAACATAATAACAGTTAAGTGTAATAAGTATACACTTTGGTTATGATCATTGTAGCACATACACAACAGAGTCAATTAAATACATTTCACAGCACTGATAAGAACACAGAGAAACAGAGAAAAATGTAAGGATTTATTTTAAAAAGGTATTTAAAGTGTGTATATTTTTTAAATTTTATTTGAAAGAGGGTAAAATTAAACAGAACAAAACAAATCATAAAAAAAAATGTAAGAGACAGATTTCAAAGCAGATTTCAAAGCAGAGATCTTCACTGTTTATCACATTGTCTCTTGTTTTCTTCCAAATAGTTGTCCATATCTTTACATAATGAATTAATACAAAATAAAATAGTATAAAACTGATCAGAAAGGATGATAAAGGCATCTTAGGTCTTCAAGACCAGACAATAGGGAAGTCAACAATGGCTGCCATAATGTCTCTCATTCTCTTCAAAATAGCTGTCCATACCTTCACTTATGTTGAAATTAAACAAGACAAAGAAACATACTAAGTCACACTGAACAAAGAATAATAGTATTGGTGGATTTCACATCATGGTGCTACGGAGTTAGCACTGGGTACCTTAGTGTCTCTTTTTCTTCAAAGTAGCTGTTCAGTTCATCATGCATTATATAATTGATTATATAAAGTGTGTGTATTTTAATAACATCTCATTGTAATAAAAATCAATGGTTGAAATTATGTTTTAAAATCTATTATTAATGCTGAATAAAATGAAGTATATTAGACTATGTCAATGAGTGTCTACTCTAGCCTATGAAGCAATGTAAATCAAGGTCTTCATTTTATTTAAACCCTATGCTTAGATTTATACAAACCCCATAAAACCATTCTATGTTGATGATTAAATTAGATTATGTATGAAATTAGCATTTTGTAGCATCTCATGAATGAGTTGTGATCCAAGCAATACAGAGAGATATTTCTTCCCTTGAGTTGGATAGAAAAAAGGTGGTAGGTAAAGTCAGATTCAGGTTAAAAGCAAGAAGGGAAAAATGCACTCATCAAATGCACAATTAAGATCACCTTGATTATAAAAATGAGAGTGCAATCATAAGAGGAAATGCATGCCTAGAATTTTTTGAAGGGGTAAAAGGAATTGAGGCAGACAAAGGGCTCAAGAAAGGTCCCAGAAGATGACTGCACTACAGCCACAGGGCAGTAAGGACTGTTGATGGTATCAGTCAGGAACCAGAGGATACCACAGGTATCAGCATGAGATAATTACATTGTGTAGTTCATGCATAATGTCCAGTTCTGCTGTGCTGGACATAACAAAACATAGCTTGCAACATTGACATCCTTCCATGAGACATTAAATTAAAAGCATTTTTTAGAGTTTAAATATTAGGGGTGAACTTTAAAGATTACTGCATGCTATGCTATGCTGTCAATTGGGAATTGGGGATTACTGTGCCTTTGAAGATCATTCCAACTCTACTGAGAAAATTACACTCAGAGAAGCGCAGTAAATTACAGGATTGTCTTTACAAATGCTTGAGATAGGAGGCCCTGCATGCTACACAGGTGCCCCTCAAGGAGGAGCTGCCAGGGACTGGCTCAACTACACAGACGGAGAAATGAGAGTGTGAGGAATTGTGGGTGAGCTACTTTCATGGAGGTCAAGCGGGAAACACAAGCAAAGGGCATGAGAGGATTTTAGGGTGGACTTAAGCATCAGTAAAGTCTCAGTTCAGGAGGCAAAATGAAAACTTTTGTCAGGGACCAGACTCATCACACTAGTCTTGTCAAATCACAGGAAGTAGTGGTGCTGGAATGTTCAAAGCAGCAGGAAAACATGAAATTTTAAAAATTACAGTGCTCATATATATTTTTAATCTTAGCATCTTTCCAGCATGCGATATGGTATAGTAAGCATCCATGCCACAGTCATTGTTTTCCAATGGTTCTTGAGGACTGGTACCAGCTTCCAATAGCATTATTGGTACCTAACCAAGTAGTGATCAAAGAAAAATTGAGGTGGGTGAAACAGAAGTGTGTCTAGAGGCTCTCCAGTATTTATCTTCTTTGGAGAGTGGTCAAAAAGACTGTTTCTTGTGCTTGAAGCCTGGTATCAAGTTTAGTCACCAAAACTTCAGAGGACTGTTATCATTCATGTTATATTTGAAGAAATTAGTGAACATTGATAAAATATTTTGTACAAACTCACAGAGCTGAGAATGTAAGGAAGACCCAGCACCATGGCTATAAAAGTTTGAACTCAACAGCACTCTTCTCTCTCTCTCTCTCTCCAATAATCCTGAAAAAATGCATACTCTATTTTCTAAAATGAAATTCCAGAACTCCAACATGCTGTTTATTGAGAATTGGAAGGCTCTCATGGAGC
The DNA here is from genome assembly GCA_004027295.1 of Dolichotis patagonum. Classification (NCBI taxonomy): domain Eukaryota; kingdom Metazoa; phylum Chordata; class Mammalia; order Rodentia; family Caviidae; genus Dolichotis; species Dolichotis patagonum. The sequence goes on from PVJX010003993.1 coordinate 57,911, forward strand.
AATAAAATACTCAAAACTATTTAAATTTCTTTTTAAGAATATTAAACAAATTTACTCCAAGTACTTTGAACTTTGTTCTAGAATTACTGGGAAAGATGACATCATGGATTGAAAGTGTCTATACAAAGGCATTTTAGCCTTATTCAAAGAGAATTTCAGGAGAAGGGAGCACTGGGAATTCAGTTTCTGCTACTTTTGACTGCAGGTTTTGTTGTTTGTCTGCCCTGAGCTTCACACTGTGACATCATTCTAATCAGAAACTGAAGAACAAATTTAGAACATGCTTGCCAAATTTAGAACATGCTTGAACTTTGAGATTCCATATATTTAAAATGAATTCAAATCTTTAGAAGTCAGTTTGTGAACTATAAAAGAACATTACTTCCTTTTTTCAAAAAAAAAGTGACTCCTAGCAACTTCTTGAGCATCACATTTCCTCCACAAGACTTCGATGAGCTAAGTGTTAGCAAATTAGAAACATATGTACCAAATTGTCTCTGGATTTAACTGTTAGAAAGGAAACATAAAAGTGCTGTAATAATAAATATACCAGTCTGGGGAACAGGATAGACATTAAACTGGGTGAAAAAAGAAGAATGTGACTCCTTATAGGAATGTAGATTACTTGTGTTCACTAATCCTAATGCCTAGGACTTATGTTATACATTTGCTTTAAGCCAATTCTAAGTATAATTTAATATAAAACACTTCCTTGTAGCAACTTTTCTAAGCTGCAAAGCCACCTCAGGAAAGAGGAAAAAAATGACTACACATACACAGCAAAACTGAAGAGGGAAAGAAATAATCATACCTTTTCAAGACTCAAGCCTAAAAATGGGATAGTTTTCACATTAGATATTTTCCTTTTGAAAAACCAAAATTAGTTCATATTTGATACATATCACATGAATGAACACAAATGCAATAAAAACCCACAGAGATGTACTATTTAGTTGCCAATCAACACAATGTCTCAATGTCTCCTAAAGGATATGCATTTTGATTTGTTTTCATGTTATTGAGAAATGATTCTAGTTGTTTTCATTTGTGTTTGAGATTGCATGTGATCCTGAAGATTTACCCTAGACTCTAAACTGTTAGAGAATTTGGAATGATGATAACTATTCTCTTGATTTTATTTGTAAATAAAACTTTATTCTTGATCAGTACATTTACAAAAAATGGTTTTCAATATCCACAATTTTATCTTTCACAAAGTCTAGTCTATATTTACTTATAAGGCATCTTCTCAGTGGACTACAGTCAGCCTCAAATATTTCATCATCTTCAAAGACTGGGACACTTCCAAGATGATGACTGTATTTTGTCCACAAATAGTACAGCTTTATATATGTGGAGGGTTTAGAATCAATCTGTCATAGCAGCAAAACTTTACTTCATTTTTTAAGTCTTCAAATGATAACAGTCATTGAACCAAATAGAAAGGTCAACAGATTAATTTTGTGTCTTCTTAGTGTGAACACTGATCTTTTTACTCTTGATTTGAACACACTTCCTCAAGTCAGTGGAATAAAAATATAAAGAGCTTTCCTCAGTTTTGTACATCTTTGGCATTTGTTGAGACAGTTTTATGATGATGACATTTAAGGAAGAAAAACAAGCTATTCTGAACTGTGCCAGTCTCACTTGTAATCTATTTTTGAACAATTTACTACAAAGAAATTCCTGTTAAAAGAGAACTAGTGACTCACCCTCTGGAGGATTCTACACTTCCAGCTGCTTGGCAATAAATAAAACCAGAGGGAAGAGAGAGTATAATTAAAAATTAACTGCACCAAACTGATTCTGCTCTGATTTCATTTTTGCATACTCATATGGTGAGGTGCTTTTCAAGTCTTTTTAACTGCAATATAAAATAAAGCAAATACTCTAAAAAGGGAGCATGGACAGTTGTCCACCTTAATTGTTCTCAAATCTTTTTTCCTAACTTTTTGAACCTCAACCTTGTTATAGTCTCTCTCTCTCTCTCTCTCTCTCTCTCTCTCTCTCTCTCTCTCTCTCCTTCTTTCATATCAGAATACCTGGCATACTTGTGGGTATCCTAATAAAGACTGAAAGACTGAGTATCTGGCCTTTCCACCTGATGTGATGATGACCCTAGAACCAACATCATGAATAAGTGCTGCATGAATCAAACTGTTAGATATGCACTGAACTCCAATTTGACATGGAAACCTTATGTATGAGACTAGACGAGACACATGTAGGAGGTACAAGTAAGCTTCCTGACCAGGGCCTGAGCTCTCTCATAATGCCACACCTTTGCCCCTACCTCCTCATGATCCCTCACCGCATTATCCTCCTTAAAGCCAAAGTTTTAATGCAAACCCAAAAAGCTAAAATGTAGGAATTTCTTCATTACATTTTGTCCAATTTCAGTCTTTGGTTGATCACAAGAAGCTTATGATATCAGTTAACAGAAGAAAAAGATCCTTTGTGTAGATATAATTGATCTGAATGAAATGCTGACATCAAGAGAAAGTGGCAATTACAGCTCCAGTTAGAGGTGACCTCGACAGTGGTAAGGGAGGAACTCCTCAGTGTAGATTGGAGGTTGTCCATCTGGCTGTATTTTTAAGTATGACTGTAGGTGGCCTGACATAATGATCTACGCTGACCACAGACTGTAGGTAATGGCATGTCTGTCTCACTGGAGTCATAGAAGAACACTGATGATAGTAATAGGTTTAAAAATAGGAAGTTTTATTGGTGCTTTTGAAGTTGGCATAGGATAAAAACAAATTTGTGTTTCAGATAAATATTTAGTAGACAGTCTTTCCCTCAAAACAGTTTGAATAATGATGGGAAAGAGTAAAAGTACAGAATGGGACATCCTTTCCCCACACTTACTGAAACTTGTCTGTGGGGAAGGCCTTCTGCTTAGGGTTACTTAACTGTCCAAAATTAAAATGAGCATGCTAGCAGGGCTGCAGGTTTTTCACAGAGTCTGTGACATAGAATACCACTTAGCAAGGTAGTTCGATTATTGACTCTTCTGGATGAGCCATGAAAAGAAAACAGAAATACTGAACAATCTTACAGCACCATTCCATGAAGACCCAGAAGCCCCCTTGGTATAAATCTGATATTAGACTTGTTTCACAAAGAATGATATCCTTTGCTTTATCCATATTAGTGTGACTTTTCCTTTACTTCCTGTAACACCTCTGTGTGAAACAGCATTCACAGACTTTCAGAAAGTCTTGCTGGTCACTACAAATGAATACTTCATTTAATCCCAAAGAAAGCAACGTATTGAGCACATACGCATGAAATAGGCTGGCATCAGCAGATGTCTCATCACTCTAGAACAGTGGCCTTGATGAAATGGCCTATGTAAGACCCTGTTGTAACACAGCTGGGAGAAATTCTCCGCGTTTGAATTGTTGTCTTCAAGAATTCTCTTTGTAGGCGAGCCCTGGAGGAGGAAATGCTGGCTTTCTCCAGGAAGAAGACCATCTCGGAACTGTCCCACAGCCAGATGTCGGCATCGGGTACCAGCAAGAAAAGGGATGATGACAGTAAATACTATTTTCTGTAACCCGAGAGTTTCAGAATGCACCTTGTTCCACCCTAAAGTTACAAGTTATATAAAGTATGCTTTCGTTTAGCAAAAAAAAGAAAAGAATTCTCTTTGTACCTTGTGCTAGCTTTGGTGGCACATATATGAAGAATTCTATTTGTGACTTAAATTCACAACTTGTATATTGTGTTGTCAACATCACAGTAAGAACTAGGCACTGGGGAGCAGAGATTAGTTCAGTCCTTTACCATTGTTGCAATAATAAACCGTGAAGAAGGATTGCACTTTGCATTCCCTCAGTCTTGAGATTTCCAGTGTTTGAAGCTTATCGTGACTAAGAGAACAATGTTTACACCACAAGACACAGTCTTGCTTCATCAAACTGTGTTTCATGACAGCACACAGGGCCTGCCTGAGTTCCTAATATCACTGAAAAACAATCAGCAAAGGTATGTGTACACGTTGCTTTTGTGAGTGTTTAAACATATAAACAATTATGTGTAATTGTGAATACAGATGCAAATTATATGTATATGTGTGTCTGAATGCTGTAAGTGTGCCTTAAAAGAAAAAGAGAGATGTGCCTACATTAAATCATTTCATAAAAAAAAAAAGTTCAAGAACAAAAGGCATGACAAAAACAAAAGGTTTTTCCAAAGAGTTTTATGATCTGACTTGGAACAACTTAGTCACTTTTTGGCGTAGTTTCCTGAACTGCAGAATAAGACAACTTTATATGACTGTTACAGAGATGTGATATAATTTATAGGAAGCTATAACTCATGTGATATGATGAGCACTTGTTTCCAAGGAAGTACTCAATAAAAATGATCTATTATGTTAATATACTTATAGAAGATATTCATGCACACATATGCATATCAAACATGGATGAAGGATATATATATATATATATATGTATACATATATATAGTATATATAATGACCATTTATCATGCATATATCTTTTCTGAATATTTTATTTCTGGGAAAATCACAGTGGAATTGTAAACTGTCCTTAACACTTATCAATTTAAAATTTACAATTTAAAAATGACAGGCGTGAAAGTAACAAATTGTTTTATGTGTGTAATTTATTGTTTGAACAATGTCAAGAGAACCAACCAAATATATTGATGCCTGCAAGATTAAAACTTGAAGTCTTTAATATATGCTTAACTATTTTATATTCCTTGTACTAAATACCAAATGATTTTTCATCCTGTCTCTGGATTCTTGTTAAGAATTAGTAATGATGTTAAAAATTATCATTCCTATATGGTTCTTAAAGTGACACACTGTCAGTGCTCAACTTTTCAACCACGTTCTTGTCAGCTTTCAATTTGTAGGGAAGAATTTGATAAGAACGTGTTTCTGAACATTTTAAAAATGTTTATATGGCTTTCTCTAGGTGAAATTGGTGGTGACTCTACTTTAGTAAATCATGTGCCTTGAATGTCACTACTCGAATGATGCCTGCCTCAGCCTACCATCTAGCCCACAGACTGCCTGGATTGGATATTATAGGACTGTAATTCATCCCAAAGCAAACTGAAAAGCTGTGGTCATTTCACAGAATGCTTTTTAGCTGTATGAGTCCCCTCACTCTGGTGCTCAATCTGTGCATTTCCCAAATATGCTTGCCAAAAAAAAAATGAAAAACTGCTGAATAGAAGCTTAAAATAGACAAGAGAAAGGCAAAGCAAGTGACTCTAAAAGTTTAATGAGAGCCAAAATAAATTAATGGAGTTAGGATTTTTTTAAAAGCAGTTTTTGGCCAATTGCAATTAATCAACTTGTCTGTTATTAAAAGAGAAAGGGAAAAATTTCCACTCTTCTTTGGATCTTTTAGTCCACATAAACACAGATTAAATTTTAAAGTCATGGCTATTAAAACTAAATTAGATACTAAGCAATGTAAAATTCTCATAGGATAAATAAAGATGCTAGCCCTTAGAAAAGTGATGGATTTCCTGTTGTCCCTTTCAAATGAATAAAATCAGCAATAAACTCAGATTGAGTTTTCCAGTGGGTACATAATGTACAGAGATCACTAAATACAAGCACTTTAGGAACATAAAGACATATAGCAATAATATCAATGTGCCCAACACTGGAGAAGGTAACAAAAGATCTAAAGCAACAACTATTCCATTACATACATTTTTTTGTATTTTGAGGTAACTGATAACTCATTTTCCTTCTTTGTCCACTGCTATTTTGACCTTCCTGACAAACTTGTGAAGAACTACTTTACACAGGGATTAACTGGCAGATAAATCTAGTTCTACCTCATCAGTCCATTTATATTACATTTTGAGGAGGCTTTAATTCAATTTTCTAGTACATTCTACCATCAGTATCAGTACTGTAATCTTGCCAAGGATGCCTGAGTTACATTATACTACCATACGGTATACTACCATACAGTAACATAAAGTGTAAAAGTCAGAAGATAATGGCCTACTGGTAGATTCTCCCTCAGCCATCAATGAATAGTTCAATTCATCATCACATTGTATGATCAAATTATCTCCTAGAATGATGCTACTCAATTTCTGACCTTCCATTTGCCCTTGTCAGCTTCCAAGAGTAAGACTGGAAATATTTGGCTTCATTCTTTCAGACACCTTCTATGATTTAGCTGGAATATATCACCTCTTACTTGAAACTCTAATGAGGCATCAATAAAATACTAGATTTGATTTGTTGCTTAGTTCATGTATTTCTCCACTTACCTTCAGCTACTGTGACCCCTTTTCACCTACACTCATATTAATCAAAATTTTTCCACTCCTAGAACATTAGATTTGACCACTAGTAAATCTATCAGTCTCTGTAAACTTCAGTTTACATATAGTAAGACTACACAGGTGTAGAGCTAGCAAACTATTTTAGTCACTAGACAGTATAGTTACAGTCCTGGTCAACCCCATTGTACTTAAGAAGGGAGAAGGGAAAGTTCTGAACCAAAATCTTAAATATATAATTTCTTGATAAGGAGATATCCAAACTGCTAGAACTCAGAATTATAGCTCTAGTTTTAGGATCAATGAATTAAATACTTGAACATTAAAAAAATAAAGTTGAGATGAGATGGGAAAAACTCTGTAATTATTCCAGTGTTACTTGACTTTCCGAAGATCCGAGAGATGGGAAGGAGAATGAGACACACACACACACACACACACACCACATATACACACCCCACACATACACACACACACACACACACACACACAAAGAGTGAGAGAGAGGAAGGGAGAGAGAGAGACAGAGAGAGACAGAGACAGAGACAGAGTGATAGTGAGTATCTATCTGGTAGTGATCTTCCATTATTACTCCAGCCATACATACTCACTAAGTCATGTCATCCAGCCCTCCATGCCTTTATCTCTCCCATTTTTAGTAACAAATGTTTCAATTGCCTGTTTCAGTGGTATGTCAAACTATTCATCAAAGACTGAAACTTAGATTTATTGTTCTTAAGGAATGTGGTCATGTAGGACCAAGAAGAGAAACAGGAAGCCAATTTCTCATTCCTATGAACCAATAGCAGCCATGAGGAGATGAGAAGAGAAACAAAAAGCCAATCTGTCCTTCCTGTGTGTAGGCCAGTGTGCAGTCTCGGAGACAAGAAGACCCACCCACCCCCAGTAAGTAACTGGCTGATTTGATAGCAACAGAGGTACAAAAACAACTTTATGTTTGTGTAGTTTGATTGACTTTATGGGTAGTCTGAGCATCTATTTAGAGGAGAACAATATGCAATGCAGCTACTATGGGAGATTTCTTCCTGTCTTGTTTTTGAAATCCAATATTGTTCACACTGTTTTCTTTTGTTCCATTTGATTGATTTGTTTTCTGCAAGTTTTCATTTGGTTGGATTTATTCTGTGCTGTTTTGTTTGATTTTATTATGTGTGATAGTTTGGGCAATTTTGAAGATAATAAGAGTCATCATGTTAACATTATTGGTTACTTATTATCTTGTTTTGAAGTCCTGTATCATTTTCAATGTTTTGTTTCAATTAACTTCATTCTATTTTATCTTTTTGGTTTTATTTTCTTTTAAAAAGAGGAAAGAAATGTAATTTGTTGGTCCAAACTGACAAAGGATCTCTGTTACAGCTCTATAGTATTTATGTCTGCCATCAAGTACACAAAAGTCCAAGCCAGAGTAAGAGTTAGGACATCGCTGCAGCCTTTCAGGGATACTGCATCAGTCTATCTTACTACCTGCATGTGGGGCTATTACCTCAGAGAATTTGACCCATAATCATTTGCAATTCAAGTCTTCCTTTGTGCAATCAAATCAGTTCTTGCTAAAATATGTACCTTGGATATTTTAAGAGGAAAATGTGTGTCTGGATTCAGACCATCCTTGCACTGCTGCAGTTTCCGCAGGGATCTAGGTGACCATTTCAGACAAACACACCAAGATGTCCACTTACAGGTTCCAATTACATTTTTACCCTAAAAAAGTTCCTCTGATGGTTATCAACACATTCCACTTTAATGTACCCCTTACATTCCCATAAATACTTCCATAGAATCAGCCCTTGTGTGGGTACACATCTGTTTAATAGTCAAAAGTTGTATTGTCCTTATCCCTGGATATGTATGTGGAGAGACCATTGCTCACTGACCATGAGTTAATAAAAATCCAAATATAATTGTTGTCTCGCTTTTCCATCCATACAAGAAAAACAGTAAACAACTCATCCCTTTTAAGTGATCAGTTTTTATCATCTTCAATCAGTCTTTCCATCCAAAAGTCTCAGTGTGGTGATTTTCCAAGCTCAATAGCATTCACGTATTGTGAAACTGTCATTCACAAACCAAGAAGTTCTTCACTGATCAACAGAATACTAATTATAGAGCATACTTCTGTACAGATCTTTTGTAATATAGAACTTTTCAGGACACTCTCTATTATAGAATTTTTGATGTCATCCAATGCATGATAGGTATACATACTTAAAGATACTTACATTATTCAGTTAAGGGACAGTTTCAAATGCTCAATAAAAAGTTAGTTGTTTTCTCTCATGTGGAAATTTTTATGTTTAAAGTACCTACAATCATCATTCAGTTGTGCTCTCAGAGTTTTGCATGAAGTGCTTTTCTGCTGTCCACATGGGTGTGTTGTATGGAATTTCTCTTTCCCACAGGTATTCTGTGCTTCAAAATGACAAATCCATGTGGGTCCAGGTAATCTAATTTGGCACATCTAATCAAAACAGTCTTAAGAGTACATTCCTATCACTTCTGTGTCACAGTCCTAGGTCAGGGGAGTGGTCCACAGGCAGACACAGTATTCATCTCCATGACACTTTCAAATAAGGGAGATGAAATGAACTTACCTAGAGACCATATGTATGTTCCAATTTCCTCTCTACTTATACCTTAACATCAGTGTATCAGCATTACATTCCTGTATTCTTCCAATTTAGTTGCACCTCAGAGAGCACCAACAGGTTTTGGAATCATACTGCATAAGAGTACTGTATCTCAGAGTCATCCCAGGAAACTCTTCTCCACCCCTTGATCATTTTACTCACGGGCACATAGCCTCAGGTTCTGTGCTGGAGGACATGGCAGGGAACCTTAGCCCTTTCATCAATTCTTACACAGTACAGTTTGCAAGACCAGGGAGTTTGAAGTCAGGCTTCTCAGTTATATTTTTCCTTACAACTTTTTAAATTCCTCAAGTCAACAGCAAATACATCAGATGTGTTTAGGACTCTTTGATGTTGAGGACCAGCAGGGATTTTCGTCTATCCATCCACATGTCTAGTGTACTGCATTAAGAATTTCATTTTGTAGTGAATTTCTTAATAATTATTTAAAAAGTCCCTTCTACTAGAAGGAGTTTTTGAGTCTTCTTTTGTTTGTCCTCATTCATTTTGTTAGAAATCTTGCATTTTACCTGATTTTCTCTTTAGAAGAGAGCAGGCACATTCATGGTGGTACAGACATAAATGATGATTTTCCTTTTAGTAGTTGTGCTGAGGCTGCTCACTATGGCTGCAGCTAATGGCTGAACTCACTATATGCAGTCACCAAAGGTGCATTCCCATCTATTACAGATATTAATAATCAGTGAACCACATATCTGGCTGTGTTTCTTTATGCATCCAGTAACCCAATTCCCTAGTAGCTGGAGCCATCATTTCTGAGTTTCATGAGTACCTTTCATTTCCAGTAACTGATTGCAAACACAATGGCAGTTTCATATCAAGAGTGACCTCATGACCATTCAGATGTCACAGGTTCAACACTTGCCGTTTCACCTTTTTCTTCCTTTTTTCTGAAACCACATTTCAGTTCAAGGCAGTTTTAATGAACTTCATTCCTGATTTTTGCTACCTAGTTAGTGCATCCACAGGACCATTCCTACTTCTAGAGTGTTGCAAGACCATCATCTCACCTAACACTAATTGTGAATTTCTGGAACTTCAAAACTACTTTTGATGTCTGCTAGAAGGATTCACAGAACTCTTGTAAAATGGTTATACTCCTAATATGATTGCTTAAGACAAAAGACTCAGATTGACTTAAGCCAAAATGCACAGGAGACCCAGTTGGGAGTGTGACCCACAGTTGTCACTTGGATCATCCCAGAGGAAGGACCTTTAAACTTCTTTAAGTGTAACAACCTCTCTGGTTTGGATAAGAGGAAGTCTGAGGCTGGTATCTGAAATCCATTGTTGGGGTATTCATGAAACTGTAACCGTAGCTGATGGTTTGTGATAAAGTTTCATGGAAATAACTGGAAGTAGCCTAATGCATAGGCAAGTACAGCAAAAGACACAATTTAAGTCTTGGCTGTCAGATGAGAAATTAGGCGCTACCAAATTGAGTGAAATCATGCAACTATAAGCGTGTGGGTTCCAGGTAGTGTGGGAGGATACCAACATTCTTAATAGCTAATAAGTTAGAGAACTTATGTCCATGCCAGGACTGTTAATTTGACTCTGTGCCTTTAAACCATTTGAGGACTGGTGAAAAGGGAGAGGTTCTTTTTACTTTCAGTGAAGCAACAGCCATGCTCAGATTAATTAGCAGTTCAGAGATAGAATTGTTGAGCGAGCCAATGAGACTTTCTAGTGAACATTGATTCACAAGCTCATGAAGGTCAGGAGAACTCTCACAACACGGGAAGGCAGAACTCCTCCAGTAGTAATAATGAGCCTTCAATATCTAACCAGCATGGTACAGAAATAGGTAGAGTGTGAGATCGTGTCTGAAGTTTTCTTGAAAACAAGATAGATTTCTCCAACTTGGAAGATGTCAGACATGGAAATAGAAAAACTGAAATAGATTTTTGCAGAGGAAATTAGGAAATCTTCCCAATTAACCTTACTAAACCCAAACCACTGGCATTTACCTGATAAAGGCAGTCACAATCCACTCAGATAATGTGAAGCACGGTGCCATCTCAGCTCCTTGCTATGCTTTAATGTGTAAGAGTGACCTATGTTTAAGCTCAAGGTTCTCTGTAAAACTCAGCATACATAATGAAACATTTGTCTTTTTAATTCTTCTATGTCAGCTTAATTCTTGTCAGAACTTCATGTTATTATGCTGGTTTTCTTTTTAAAATTAAGGTCATATTGGATAATAGCATACAAAAATCCTCCCCCCTAAACTGTGTAACAATAAAAATCATGCATTTTGGTCCTCGTGCGTCTGCAGGCAAATCGCTATTTGACTGATGTAGCCTGTGCCTCACTTCACAGTTGTGCTCTGAGGTATTAATCACAGACTTGTTCCAAGCTACAAAGTCAACCCTTATTTCTCCAATTTCATATTTACTAAACCTGTTTAGTGAGCCAAAATGACTCTTCATAGCACTTAGTAAAGTTTCTATTTTCATAGGGGTATTTTTCAAGGTTTTCAACTGGTATTGTCTTCTTGTTGATTTTTATAGTCTTTACATCACTGAATATTATAGTACTCATTATCATTTTTCCTTGTTAAGTCAACTCATATATATATAAGAATATATATATATATATATATATATATATATGAATATATATATATATGAATGGTATAAATAAGATGGGAATTTTTAACAAAATTTACTAAGGTATTTCATAAGTTTTATTTTACAATACATCTAACATGAAAGTGTTCCTCTTTGAGTTTTCTCAGAAGAGCCTGATTTTTATTATCTGGTGTGCAGAGACTCTTAGTTCGACCATAAGAAGTTAATGCAATGTTAGAATTCTCACTATTATCATAATTTTTCTCACATATTAGTGACTTTCAGTGAATCCTACCTTTCTGCCTCCATGATCTCATGCATTTCCTGCCAAAATTGATCATGATTTTGAACATAAAACTTTCTTTGGTTGTCAGAAATTAGGTAAATATGAAAAAGTTACTGTTTTTCTTTCTAGCTACTTTTGAGGATTAACCTTCTTAAATAAAGCCAGTGTGGAAACATGTGACTCATCAGAGAACCAGAAACAATGGTTACACAAGTGAGTAAGGACAGTCAGATGACCCAAAGGAGTCACGGATAATCTGTGGTTCCAGAAAGATCAGCAGAGACCAAAAGAGTCCACCTGACTCAGCCCATCTGCCAGCATGCAAAGTAAGCTTTTAAACCATAATGTTTGAGAATTATTTTCATTTTAACAACACATAACTGAAACTCAACTCCACCTTTAGTGGCCTGATACACTCTCTAAAGTCACCCTGGACTGTGAGGATCCAGCCGTGTTTAATGCTGACACTTCTTTCTTGGATTCTGATTCATGAAAATATCTTGAATTTTGAGTTCTACAATAATATAACATGTGCAAATGTGCTACGCATTTATGTGTCGTATGTGTTATGTGTGCACGTTTGTTGTAGAGGAAGGAGGTTGCAAATAGTACTCACTTTGACATCTTGATTGAGAAATAGTTTTTGCAGTTTTAAAATAAATTAATATCATTCTCCATATAAAGTTTTATATTCTGATTTTCATCTTCAGTTAGCACATTTTAGATGATTTTTTTCCAAATAATTGAATAGCCTTATTGTAATAGTGTATGTTTGGATGCCCTCCCAAACCTCATGCAGTCAGGGTGGTGGCTGAGCTTAACATATTTGATTGGCTCATTGTCTAGTGCTGGGATTGGTGGTGTGAGTGCTATTCCTGCCTAGCAGCAGATACTGGCATACATTAAGGGAGGGAATGAGGTGTGGTATTCCCTTTTTTTCCCTTTTTTCCCTTGTTGCTTGTAGCCACTATAAATGGCTTCACCTTAGCTGCCACCCTGTCTTTGAACCAGCTGAGTATGGACTGAAACCTAAAACTGTAAGCTAAATAAACTTTTCCTTTCCTAATTTTGGGCATCAAGTATTTTGTCTCAACAATGAGAGAAAAGTTACCAAGACACTTATTTTAGAAAACATAATTTTGAACTACTAGCTGAATATATAATATAAATTAATTATTCCTATTTATATTTCTCTAATATTGAAAGTTGAGATTGTTTCCAGTCTCTCTTGGTTATAAACAGCCATGTGTCATTTCTTTCCATATATACAGACAAAGTTAGGCAACATTTTCTTATATTGTTGGCATTCAATACCTACTTATAGAAGGCTCCTAGTCATATGCCACTTCTCGACTCTAATCTTATTTCATAATTATGTTTAATTTTCTTTAGCCCACACCATTTTCTACTGCAATATCTTTTACTATTTGTGCTTGGCAATGAACCATTTCAATTATTTTATATATAATCAATTTATATATAATCCACGATGACAATTAATGTAAAACTAAAAATTTAGGGAGGATGGTGATAATGTCATGAATACCTTTCATCTTACAGTCCTGGAAATGTAATATACTAAGGAGAAGGGAAAGGATAAGCCTGAATTTCCCCAGCACCACTCCTGACTGGAGAGCAGTATTTCTCTAACCTAAACCACTTTCTCTGTGGCTCTCTCTCATATTTTCAAATTTCAATGTGTCATCTGAATTCTTCAAAAATATATGTTATAGATACATTAGAAATTATAATATAAGCTAAATTATAAACTTGTCCAGTTACATTCTATATATAACATTTTATTGTTGCATTTGTTGTTTGAAACCACATGTTAACCTATGATTTCCAAATTATGGCATAAAAAATACAATAGTCATTTTGGATAAATAAAATCATAATTTATATTTCCTCATCAAAACAAAATTTTCTATAAGTAAGCATTGTCATTGGATTATAATAAATTTTACATAAAATATTTCTTGGGATTTCAATAAAAGCTGTATATACTAATCTTTTAACTATATATACATATATTTAATAAAATAAATAATGCATATTCATGATATATTTTGTCAAGAACTTTAACTATTAAGAAAACAGTGATATTCATATATTGTTCAGATAATTTTAGCTATTCTTTTATATTTGTTTTCCTCTCAACTTGATCTATACTTTTGTTAATGAAATATAGAAAAAATTTCATTTGATACCAGCTGAAATGCTTACCATATTTTAAAATAATAACATTTTGTGCACATGAAAGCAATGCTTTTTAATTACTTAATAGGAAAATTTCAGTGAAAGGTTAAGTTAAACAGACATCTTATTTTTAACTCTTCCTGGAGAAAGAGCTCCCCCTGAGTAACAATCTGTGTAATGAAAGAGAATTAATGTGGTCATAAAAAGTATAATTCAAATTAAATCATCCATGTACACATTTGCTAACTATACAGACTTGAGGTTAAGAAATGTATTTTGGCTACCTCTGATCAGGCTATCAACCAGACAAACAAAATCCTTTTTGTTCCATTATTAAATCATACTGATTTACTGTGATGTAGCCTCTTTTAATTAGCATCAAAATCTTTATATCCTAAATATACCTATTACATTTCCTAAAAACCATGCAAAGAAAATCTCAATTCAAGCAACTAGAATCATCAGGAGGCAGAGTAATAACTGTATTGCTGGTGGCAAATCTTCTAAGAATTTTCAATCAAATCTAACTTCTTACCACAGATACCTTTATTTACACAATGTCTTAATTTATTACTTCAATTTATTTGCTGGTCTATTTTATTTGTATGCTTAGTCTAATTTTAACACTGTCAAGAATAATTCAAAGAGTATCGGGTAAGTCAGCTTAGAAGAGTGAACCTATGTTAATCTTTTCTGACATTAATAGAATTAAAGCTTATTAATTCTGACATGATTTATTTCATATTGTGTAAATACTAAATGAAAGCGTCAGGTTCTCATTGAAACAAGTGTTTTACATGCTTCGTATGCTACAATTTAAAGCATGAATTGAAAGTGAACCTTGAAAACAATTTGAAATTACTTAAATCTTGTCAAACTTAGGAAGATTATTACTGCCAAATGGGAAACAGTAAATGTTAACAAACACTGCTCCATAGAAGTCCCTGGGGGGAAGAAAATCAGTAACTCTGCAAAGAAACAAAGCCAAGGTTTATAAGTCTTTTTGGTCGCTCCAGTGTTACTCAAGTGGGTAAAAAAAAAGTTTGCAATATGCATACACTTGCTTAATATATATTTATTTTTCACTTTATATAAGGAGAAGTGAAATCTTAATAAATTAATATTTTGTTAAATAAATTAATATTTTGTTACATTATCTTGTTTTGTTTTTTTTGAATCAGGAAAAAAATAGTTTAGGATGTGATTGTTAGGAATGACACAACCTAGATGAACTCAGGGAATAAGAAAATGACAAAGCAGAGTGCTAGGAAATGTACACATTTGTGGAGCAACTTTACCTCTGTTCACTAGAGGTGCAATGTAGTATATTCTGCCACATTTTCTTATGAATTAAGAAGGTAAATTATGCTGTAAATTATTTGCCCATCTTCCTGATTGCACAGGTGAACTCTTTAAAGAAGTGACTGGGAAAATGGTGGAGGGGGGCTGGGGATTTATCTCAGTGGCATAAGCACTTGCCTTGCAAGCCCGCAGTCATGAGTTCAAGCCCACATTCATGAGTTCAATCCCCGGCACAAAAAAAAAAAAAAAAAAAAAAAAAGAAAATGGTGGGGGGATCCCTTTCCCTTCCCTGTCCCATTTGTTAAACATCAACTTCTTGTTTCATTGACTTGGACTGATGTCATCGATTTAGTGGCCAGATGATTTAGAGAATCTATTCTTGACAGACCTTCAGATGCTTTTTGAAGCATGGAAATGTTAAAATTACATCTCCAGAGGACATGGAGTATCTACATTTAAGTTGCAGATGTGTGGAAATTGTTTGAACTGCTTTATAAGCACTATAAGATGAAAAAGAAATATTAATATTGGCTTCCTTCAAATGTAAGTGACTTGATCTATCATGCAAAGACCTCTTTTAAGAAGTAGAAAGGACACTAGTTCTTTGTTCTTTGAAACAGCATAAAGATATCATTTCTTTTAAGCCTCAATTATTTATTTGTCAGAAATATATAAGGAGACTTATTAGATAAAGATTTCATATTTCTAGAAGTGTTTATTTTGTAGCTGTCAATTGGAATGTGAATTATACATCTTAATATAGTATGTGAATGACTGAAAGTGAAGAAATCTGCTAGATTTGCTTACATAATATCTATCATTTTGTGTTTTGTTCAGTTTTTGCTTTTGTATGAGTACATGTTTGCAATACATAATAACTAGCCTCATTATGGAGAATTGATACACATCAGTAACACACCTTAATTTCTTTTTTTATCCACTTTTACTCCCTGCCACCCTCATCTACCATCTCTTAGTCCTTCCCCATTTGCAAAAGGTGTCTTCCTATTTCTTGTGCTATGTCTTATATTTTGCTTTTAATGAAAACCATGTGTTATTTAAGCTTGTGTGTCTGATTTATTTTACTTAACATTATGATCTCAAAGTGCATCCATTTTCCTCTAATTTGAGCTAATGTGTCTTACCCAAATTGTTAGAGAATAAATGGAACAGTAGTTTGTTTGCCTTCTGTGAATTATTCAAGACAACTTGAAAAGCATTTGTGTATGTAAGATTGTCTCTAATCTGACTATTCTGCACATCAATGACAGCTTTAGTTTTCCTTAATTATACCTGTCTGAGGAGCACCAATGCCCAGAATACTTTATCCTTGATGAATGTATTTTGTAAGTTAAGTTTTGTAAATTAAACAGCAGGATCATCAGGTAATCAGCACTCTGGAGTTAGAAGACATGCTCAAGCTCCTAGAAGCCTAACATCAATCTGGATATCAATGGCGCCAAGTGACAGCCAAGGTTATGCACAAGATTCTAAAGCCTGCATCTTGCTCGTCAGCCTAATTCATGATCTAGCATCATATACTGGTCCTGTGACATGCATCTGAACATGATTTGTAAATATTTAAGATGTTTTAATGTAAGTATTTAAGATGTTTCAAAAGCACATATTTCAAATTTATTTATTAGTTCTGTATAATTTCTTTTGTTTTTCATCCTCTGTATTTATCACTTTTTCTCTTTCTTTCGTAAATTCTAAAAATATGATTTCTACTACATCTTAGAAAATAATTAATGAAATGAGCATGATCTCAAGTTCTTTTCTTGTTACAAAGAATCTTATTATAAATGATCATTGGAGGCACTGGTCTATTTTATGACACTTGAAAGATTCCAAGATATTAGCTTCCACATATTGATCTAGGTTTATTTTCTTTTAACATAAACTATACTTTTGAATTTATTTTAACTTAAAGCTGCAAATACTAGTGCGGATATTGCTTTCATTTCTCTTGGGTGAATATCTACAAATAAAGCAAGTAGGCTATATAGCAGATTTATGTGTAACATCTGAAACGGTTTTGGAAGGCAGCCATGCCCACCAGCAGAGTGGGAGACCCAGTTTCCCAGATCTATACCAACATGAGGTACAATCACTATTTACGTTTAGTCACTGCAGTGAGTGTATAGGAGACTCACTGTGATTTTTAACTTGTATTTCTGTAATTCTTAAATATCTGGAACATTTTTGCAATGTGTTTATTACATACAAGTTTTTCAGTGAAACCTTTACCCATTTTTTAATTTAGTAATATGCTTCACCATTATTGAGATGTAAGTTTTTAAAATGTCTTAGATATAATTCCTCTATTGGATATATGTTTCATATATGTTTTGGTATGTTCACTTGCTTGATTTTTGCTTTTTTATCACTATATTTTCAAAAGAAAATGTTTTTAATTTTGATAAGTATGCTTCAGTCTTTTCATAGCTTTTTCTTTTTGTTTCAGAATTAAGAAGGATTTATAAAAGTCAGGTAATTCTTCCCTGTTTTCTTTTAGACTTTATATAATTTAACATCTACATTTGAAATTATGATTATTCTAAAAAGCTCTATTTGTGACAACCAGACCAGCAAACATCACAGATGTTTATCAGCAGATTAATGCATAAATAAGTGCATATCTGTAAAATGGAGTTCTGTTCAAAAATGAAAAGAGAATTACTGACACTTGCTACAAAATAGATAAACTTCAAAGAAGCTATACTAAGTGAAAGAAGCTAGACAAAAAAGTATATGTCCTTTGTAATTCCATTTCTGTAATGTTAAAGAAAGCACCACTTAATCAATAGCCACCCAGGAAACAGACTGGTGATACCTGAGGATAAGTGAGCAAGGGGACTGCTGAAGATATGTGGATGGAAATATGAAAGGGCAAAAATAAACTTAGGGGAAGTTAGATTGGCTGATTTTCTTCATTGAAATGATAGTTTCAAACTCTACAAAGTACATATACTTAATAGACTGTTAATTCATTAAATGAACAAATATACTTACTTACAGTTTTATGCCTTGTCATGACTTTTTGATCAACCACGACTGCCTATTTGTGATTGTTTCATAAGATTGCACTACCTACAACATTCATTGTAGCCATATTAATTTATTAAAGCAAACTTTAGATTATTCTTGCCATAATAAAACCTAGAAATGCATTTCTCAGAATGTATCCTCATCATTAAGCATCACATAGTCATATTTAATAAATATATTCCATTAAATTATGAAATAAAACTTCCATGAATCTGTAAAGTATAAAAGTAAATAAGTACAAACTCAAATTACAGAGAGCCTTTCCTGGTCCCCATCACAGTTCAAAAACTTCATATTTGTAATCCCATGAAAAAGTCTTTGGAATTCCAGTGAGTTAATTCCAATCTACCACTTCCAGTGCAGCCCACAATTGGAATACAGACACAAACACATATTTATAGTCATGGGCAGCCAAGGGGGTCCTAAGTCCAGCCAAAAGAGTGGTACACCAGAGCATCAGGCTCCAATCCAGGGCCCAACCCAGATTTTATTAATTAGTGAAGAAGGAAGTAACTAGGGATAAATGACTGGACTGTAAGAATAGCAGGAAATACAAAGTAAGAAACAGTACTCTCCATGAATTCAGGCATCTTCTGATCTAAAACATTAAAGTTAATGTTTTAATTGTAATATTAATCTCTTAAATTCTATCTCAGTTCTACTAACAAGTCAAAGAAAGCCATGTTATATTTATGAATGCAAGGCACCTTGATTTTTGTTAATTCAAAATTATAGAGTTTTTGCAAAGTAAATAAGTATATTAAGTAAAAGCAAGATATGAAAGGCAAAATCAACTTTTATACCATTGTAAACTTGCGTTTCAGAATGAATATTTCTTAAACTACTAGTAAGTAATATGTAATCATATTTTTCTGTTCTATCACATTAGTTGTCCTGGAAACTTGAAGTGATAGAACCTATGAATTCTTGAAAATAATTTGACACTTTAGTAAATGCTTATCAATAAGGCAATAGGAAAAAAAATGACAGAAAACTAAAATGAATTGTAATTAGTGTTGTGAAAGTCTGTCAGGATTTCAATATTAATTTTCCTGAATTGGTTCTTTCTAGAATAATATATTCTATATTATTGTTTAGTAAGTGGTATTTTTTAATGTTTGAAAAGAAAACAAAATTTTCTATTGAGTTATGCATTTTGTCTTTACAGAGACATTTTGCTAGAGACAGGTTTTGCATTGCTGAAAACCAAGCTGAATGAGCACTCTCTTACCTGTGTGCTTGATGGTTAAATAAAGATACTAACTGAAGTACCGCCTGCTCAGTGCTGTGCACCATTCAGAAATGTGCATGCTCAACACAGACAAAAGATGAGTAAAACTCTTTCACGTGAGTACTGTCTGTGGATATCATTGGAAACAGCAATGTTGAGCTCCTTTTTTTTTTATTTAAAAGAGAATAAAACAAAAGGGGGCAGTACAGAGCAGATCAGAAGAGGACAACATAGGCAACACAGTACTTGACATTAAGTCAACTGGACATCAACAGTATCTAACACCATATCTCTTACTGTGCTATAGTTGAGCATAGTTTCAATTACAATAATATCAAACATAACACAATAGTATAAAGCCATGCATATAGTGAAAGAATCACAGGGCTTTCTGAACCGAATAACAGAAAATGATCAATGGGTACTATAACATCTCATTTTTGATAAAAAAGAAAAAAATTTGTTTGAACTATCACACATATTCAAATTCCAATAAGACAATGTGGTAGATAGAACCAACGGTAATAGAACAAAAAAATCATGGTAGGACTTCTAAGAAGGATAATATTAAATCAGCAGTAGCTGTCATAATGTTTTCTTCAAAACAGCTTTTCATATCATCACGTATGATATAGTCAAACAAAACAGGATAACACCATTCCAACTGATGATTTAAAACTTTAAAAGACTTCGAAGCTATGAGATGGACTCCTTCTTTAAAAAGTTTTAAAAGTCAAATCTGAGCTCCATTAAATATGGATATAATAGATCCAATAGATAAATGACAATGCTGTATGATACATTACTTAGTCTTACAAGGCCTCCACTTAGAATAAAATCTTTTGTCTCCACATTAGAATAAAAGCTAATGAAAAGTAATGAAATCACTGCAGGGAAACAAAATAATATGACAGTTCATTTAAAGTGTGTATCTTAAAGTGACCTTTTGTTTCCAAATGTTTTGCAGTTTCTCCAGAACCTTCTGGAAATTAAATTTTGCAAATGTTTTCTTCTCTGCAAAGTTTATTTAACTTTATTAGTACATGTGTGCAGGACCTGCTGTTTACATTCCTTGTGAGAAGTTGGCACTTCTACATTTTCACATCTTTCTCATTCCCTTTCCCTTTCCTCTCTCTGCCCTCTACCCACTCATTGATCTCTTTTTTTGTACTTGTTTTGAATCAGAAAATTAATTTTAGTAAATTCACATCTGTTTAATATTATTTGAAGTAACCTCAAATAAGTGATTTATATTTTAGAAATGTTCTCATTTGGCTAGGTCAGGCTGAAATTCATGCCAAGTACTATCCACATAGCATTCTTCAAAAAAGGTTTGTGAAAGGGGCATTATTATTGAAGATTATATAGGAGAAACCCTAAGCAAATATTTCCCAAAACACCTTTCCAAACAATGAGCTAGATTTTCAGTATGTTAGAAAGAAAACATAAGGCAGAAATTTAACTTTACATTTTTCCTGTTTTGTCTTTACCTTGGACTTGGAAGTCTGTTACACACTACTAGGGCTGAATTATAGTTTCTATTTGGGGAGTAATTTTGCTTTTATTGCTATTTTCCAGTATCTCTAGGAAGTACTCATGGAAGTTATCCTCATGTTTATTTATATAGAAGTAACAAGCAAGAGAGTATGTGGCTTGTTGAAGACCACATAGCCAATATGTGGGGATGCTTGGCATGAGAACCAAGTTGGTCTTATGCCAACTTGTTTAATGCTCTTCTCCTTTTCCTGAGAGACTTTATTAGGACTAGAAATACATGAAATGCTAGTATGTGGGATGAGTGATTCATAACAAGTAGGTGACACAGAAAGTGTAGGTTGCTACAAATGCATCTTTCTTTGTATAGGCAAGTTCCTAACATTTTTGGGGACTATTTCAGATAGGGTTTCCCAAAACCAAGGCCTAACCTAAGAATTTGCATGCCAGTGATGTATATGGTAGAAGCAACATTAGAAGAGTGAGTGTAGGGTCAAGAAGGGGAAGAAACCAAATAAGGTTAGTGGTTATTGAATGGATTACCTGTGTAAACCAGTGAACTTTGCTGCCATGCACACCTCTGCTAGACAGTGTGCACCATACTTCTAACTTATTCCACCCATAAAGCAAGAATCTGGACTATTTATCTTCCAGCTTGTATTTCTCAGACTCCCTTACTACGGCTGCTGCAAGTTCTGTAACATCCCAGTGTCACCCACAGAAGACTCACAGTCCCATGGGGCACAGAGCGGAGCCTGCTTCAGAAAGACAAGATCATGGAGCACAAGGACACTAACTGGTGTGACACCTGGTTGATCCATTGCAGGTACTGATAAAAATAAGCTGGAGTGATTTATGGCCAGCTAACTACAAAATTCCTACAAAAGGACATGTGTTCTTCAAGACATCGAAAAATTTTCCAAAAGTGAACAAGGTCAGGAAAGTCCAGACATATATGATTGTTTCAGAGCAGCATTTCTCACTCTGAAAAGTGTGCCAGGATTACAGGGACCCTGGGGAGGAGGCGCCAATGTGCTGAATCCAGGACTGACATAGTCAAGGGACAGATATCTCAGGCAGGGGATCAGCCTGTGCCAGATTGTGAGGGATAGTGACCAAGACACTTTTGTTGGAGCCTAAGTTTACATTGGGGCAAAGAGAAAGTGGTCATTATAGGCTTTAAAGCCTTCTTAGGATCCCAAATATCAGAGTAAGCAATCTGAATTTGTCTTTTTGATAAATAGAATACCCATGAGGACTTTCACTCTAGAGTCAGACTCTCAGAGAAAATACAGAAACATGCTTCCAGTGACAGCTCCAACAGGAAACATAGGGGTGAACTATACAACTTTACTTTCAGTTGGAGGCAGCGGGTTCATTGTTTAGATGAAATAAAATGATCTTTCTTCAAGTAGCACTTGTAGCAACAACAGAGAGGTCCCAAATTAGGGTAGATTCAAACAGTGGTATGTAAATGATATTTTAATAAGTTAGTATGAAACCAAAGATTTGATTAAAATGAATTAGAATAAGTAATCTTCTAAGTTTGGATTTACTTGAATATTTGAATTAAACAAGTGTTTGATAATTCTTGTTGGATCTTGATAGATTTACTTGCATATTTAGATTGAATAAGTGTTCATTCTATAAAAAAATCTTTGTTGAAGTTTAAAGGATATTTCCCTAAACGTAGAAATTTAAGTACAGAAAGAATATATTTAACCCTGGATATCTCCCCCCAAATGATGTTGATACTGTATCCAAAATAATAATGGCAATTTCCATACCATAATATAAATAAGGCTAAGAGTAGATACTATAGCATTCTTATCAGCATTATCATGGAGATAATGAAAAAATGTTTCCTGTGTTGCAAATTTAAATGTGGGAAAATTTGATCAATTTCACTATTATTAATGGAATAATTTTGGAAAAAGTGAATAAATTTATTATCAGCTGGAAGTCTAAATGGTTGTAGAAACTTAGAAATGATAATTATATAGTGAATTAAAGAAATATCCTAAATGTACCTTTAAACAGACTACTTATAAATTCTGCCACATTAAAATAAAAGCATGATTACATTCAGCTGAAATTAAAGGACTGAGAGAATTTTAATAGCTTTGCTTTTAGATAGGTGCAGCTGTCTTTAATCAGATTATTTTTAGTTTCAGTTGCTTTGTTTAGAATTAAGTCCTGAAATATAAACTTTATGAATGGCTCACTCTTTGGGCTACTTACAAAAAATGCAGGTGTCAGAGAATTTAGAAATGTTTTCCAGTTTTTTATTAATGAATGAAAAGCATGGCAGCACTGCACACTTGAGTAAGTTGTCGTGTTTATTTTTCCATTCAATTCCTGTCTAGAATCTCTTGCTTACATTTTCAGAATGGTTGTTTCTGTAGTTAATATTCAACAGTTCTGGCCATATTGTAAAAATCAACTTTATTATGTACATCTTATTATCTGATGTTAGTAGCTATGAGCTCTACAGTGTAGGTTTCCATAAATATTGGAGCTTTTGTAAAAATATAAGAAATACTTTAAAATGATGTCAGTATTCAAATACCTCTTATTCACTGAGATTCATAAAAGATGCCATTTATAGATATGTAGATACTTGTACTGAAATAAACATAATTATTTGTATATTGAAAAGTTATTAGAAATCAAATATTGAAATATAGAGTGATAAAGAAAAACTCACAGTGCTCAAACTTAGACTGAAGTGTCTTATAGCCAACAGTTGCAGTAGTTTCTTCTAATCAATTTATGAATTCTTGCAGAATTTTATAGTCAAAGTTATCTGTCTTATCAGACATTTCTCTGAAATTCTGCTTGAAAATCATATGTCTCTCAGCTTTATAACATTGCAGAGGCTTCCTAATTACAACTTGTTGGAAAGTACATTGTCTAACTTGGAATCCATCTATATTTCGAGTCACAGTAGGTCCCATAACTATGCCATACATCCCTGGCTCCAGATATCTGCAGTATGGCGACTTGTGTCTTATTCCTGCTCCCCCAGTCTCTGGCACTCTTGCACTTCTGTGCCATGTTTCTGTGCCATCTGTGGAAGTACTCAGCCAGAACTCTTTCCCTAGTGTCCCAAAAGGTCAGGTCCTGCCACCATGGCACAAAGGAAAGGTCTGTGAAAGGTTACATCTTCAACTCTAAGAGAAGCAGGAGAAGGGACACTGCTGAAGCAAGGCAGGCTAAAGGAGGCAGCAGCAATCATCTTCCATTCATCAGTTTATGGCCTCAGGGATTACAGCTCCCAAATTTAAAAATGAGAATTCACATTTAAAAACTTTCATCACTACATGCTTCCCTGGGAAATAGTGAAACTGAAATGCACTGATGACTATCATTTTATAGAAAGGGTATAAAAATCTGCCACATCCATAATTATCTCTAATCTTCATGCATTAGTAAATGCAAAATGATACTTACCTGCTCCTACCTCTGTTTAAAGAATCATAATAAGAAGGTAACAAAATCCCAGTCTTCAGCAAAGTCCCACTGCGCAGTTGACAACATTGTACAATGACTCATTTGAGTGTTGCCCTTCCTAGACTCTTGGTCCTTTTAGAACTGGGGGGCCAGCTATGAAAGTTCCAAAGCTCAGTGCAAAAAGAAAATTCATGTCTCCTTGCTAAAAAGGCAAGAAAAATGTGGCTTTACAAGTGCTAAAATATAGGGTTTTCCTTTCTCTCTGAGTCTCTCCTCTCCCTTTTATCTTATCATGGCTTTCAGATCAGAGCTTGCAATGTAGACAGAAGAAAATCACAGTCCAAGAATCACACACTACCAAGGGCCCTGCTATATCTTTTGCTAATAAGTGTGTTATTTCCTTGTGTTAATCAACCATTTATGTTGAAAATGTTGAAACAGAAAGATACAGCCACTTATCAGTCCCTCTGCATTCTGTACTTCTGTAATTACCAGTAAGCAGCTCACAGTGAATTTTCAGAATATGTGTGTATCAGAAAGTGACATAAAAATGCACAAATTTTTTACTTAGTATTTGTATTCTCTAGTTAAAAAATAAAATATATATGTATGTACATGCTATGAGGCACAAATTGTATAATTTCAATGATTGCCAAATTACTGAATGGCCCACATGGTTAAAGTGTTGAGAAGTTAATTTTCTCCAATTTGCACTTGTACTTGGCATTGTGTAGAAGATGAATGAATGTTAAAACTCCATGCCAGTGATGTAAATTTTTCTATAATATGACCAGTACCTCAGCATAAATTTAGTCCCAATGCACATAACTTTAGTTCCAGTGCTTTGTAGGCTGACTCAGTGGATCACAACTTTAAAATCCTCCCTTGAATAATTTAGCAAGGCTCTGAATTAAAAAATTAATAAAATAGTTAAAAACTGGGAATGCAGCTCACTATCAAGGCGTTGGGTTGAATCCTCAGTAGTGAAAAAGAAGTCCATGTTTTAAACTTGTTTTTCCTTTTTTCTGGATTCACCTCATGGAGCAGAGAGCCTTCCCAGTGATGAGGTTACTGTGCTGTCTCCCCTTGCTGTAATTTGCTTCCTCCCTTGGTCAAGGCCCCAGGGTGCTACCAGCCCAATCCTTGTTCATTCAGTTCTCTGTAGGGTAATGACTTCCTCCACTTGGGACTGTGGTCTGAGATGCTCTAAGGAATGAAATAAGGCCCTTTCCCTTGTCTTCCTTATATCTCCAACCAAAAAATAAAACATATATCAAAAAGTAAATGTTCAATAAGTATTCACTGAAATCAAAGGAAAATGTATATGTTGCTCCCTTCATAGTTTATGTTAAAATTAAAAATGTATTGTTGTGAGTAGTGTATCAGATGAGAGAGTTCAGATCCTCCACTCCTTGTCTTTTCCAAGAATCTTCCTGTGGACAGATCTTCTGTGAGCAATTGCTTCTTCCCAATCCCTGCTTACAAATGTGAGAACTGAACACTAAAAAATTTAGTACAAGGAGGAATATATAATTGACAGCAAAATGAAACAACCTTTTTTCCTAAAAATTAGCATTTTATAAGGAAACACACAGTAAAAATTTCTTAAAGAGATTTTATCACTAGTTTTAAATGAGTGAACTTTTTATTATAGCATCACTTTCCAATTGCTGTTACATTGTAAATCTAAGTTCTTAGGAAATTAATATCAATTAACACAGCTGTGCATCTGAAGTGTGATGAAAGATCTTTGAAGAGATAAATACAAGGTATATATTCTCTATATACCTTACTTGGTGTAACAAACAACCTGGACATAACTGGAATTCCTGGGGGGGGGGAATTCAGGCTATAAAGGAATCCAAGGATGCTCAAGTCCTTTATTAAAAAAAACTCCATAGCACTTGCATATAGCATACATTATCCTACTATACACATTAAATTATCACTGGACTACTTATAATCATTAACACAGTGTTAAACTCCATATGAATAATTATCACACTATATTATTTAGGGAATCATAGGAATAAAAATTATACATATTCAATAAAGATGCAATTATTTGCCCAATGCTTTTGATCTGTGGTTGGTTTAATTTGTATATAATGGAAATTAAAATGATAAGAGTTAATCTGTACATAAAACAAATATAGTAAGATCTTTAAAAATAGAGATAATGCAAACTGGCTAGTAACCTCTGGACTAGAGGAAAAGGATTTCTTTCAGTCCTCTAGTGCTTTTTTTATTATCTCATATGTCCTCTACATAGTGCCAAAGAGTGTGGAAACCCAGAAGCACTAACAAGTACAGGGCAAAGCCCGAAGAAAAGGACTGGGTAAGGGACAAATAAATAACAATGTATATAGGCAATGACGACTTGATTCTGGCACAAGGTAGAAGAAATCAGGATTATCACCACTAACCAGTAGCAAGACTTTCTTTTTCCATGGATGATACCACTGAAGCCATGTAAAGAGAAGAAACAAAGCGTCTCTTCTTGACGCAGTCAGAACACTGCAACCAGACTAGGAAGCCTGAATTCCAGTAAACATCCAGCGTCAGAGTGCCCTCTGACATATCTGAGTAGAACCTAGCCTTCCACTCTTATCTCATACTAAGACATGTCCCCCCTCCTTGCCCAGAGATCGATAAAGAATGTTACTTGCAGAAAATACACATAACATTCAAAGTCTCATTACAAAATATTCAAAGTGTCAAGAGTTTACTCCAGAAATCACTTATATCAAGCACAAGGTAAGTCTGAATGCAAATAAGACAGGCTAATTAATAGGTACCAAAGTAAGAGGGGACAGATGATAGAATCATCTGATATTATTTAGCAAGCAAAATAAAAATATTGTAAAGAATTATTTGAAATACATTAGAAATAGATGAAAAATGTTAAAGTATCAGAGACAAAAGAGAAGATAGAAAAAGGAAAAAATCAGAACTAAAAAATGAACGAACTAATATAAAACTTGCTGATTGGTCTTAATAATGAATAGAGAGGTTAGAAAAAACAATTGTTGAACTTCAAGGTAGAACAATTAAAATTACCCCATCTCCCAGGAAAAGCCAGCTACATATGGAAGACATCTCTGAAAAATAATAATTTCCTAAGGACTCTTGGTACTATTGTAAAACTACCTACCATAAGCAATTCACAAACATCAACACAGAAATTAAACTAATACAAAAGAAAGAAGAAAGAAAGAAGAAAGAAAGAGAAAGAAAGAAAGAAAGAAAGAAAGAAAGAAAGAAAGAAAGAGAATGAAGAGACATGGAAGCAAGTTTCAACTCAAGACTTCTAGCTCAACAGAAGCAAACCCATGAGGTAATGAGGGGGAGAACTTGAAAGTCAACCATCTGAGTCTTTAGGAAAAATCAAATTAGAAATGATTCCTCAAATATTACAGAGATGATTACTATAATGAAAGACATGGTTAGTGAATCTAGAGCATAGATTTTAAAAAATGGAGCTTAGGAAAATTAAGGAAACTATGAATGTTCATAACAAAAAAGAAATGGAATCCAAAATACAAATTCAAACAGATAACTGGGACATTAAAAGCATATGCAGCAAAATGAACTAATGTGAAAACACACTATCAGATCTAGAACACAGTTTTATGGTTAGTGATCATGAAAAACAACTTTTATTAAAAATAGCAAGGGACCATGAAAAATCAATCCAACAGCTGCTAGATGATATAAAGAAGAATAACATAAAATTGATCAGAGACAATGAAAACGCAGGAGAGAGTGCAAATGACAGTGAAAATTTGTTCACAGAAGCAAACTCCCCAAGTATGGAAAAAGAACTTAACACTCAGTGATGTGTAACATATAGAACTTCATTAAAAACAATCTACATCAATAGTCAAGCTCCAAGAAATTCAGCATAAAAGCAGAAAAAGGAGAAAATAAACAAATTGCCTATAAAGAGAAGCCTGTCATAATCACAGCAGACTTCTCAACACAAGCCCTCAAATCAAGGAGAGCTTGAAGTGAATGAAATATTTCAAGCCCTAAAAGAAAACAGCCTCCAACCTATATTGAGATACCCTGGCAAACTATCTTTCAAAACTGATGGATAAATAAGATGCTTTCATGACAAAGAGCACCTGAAGAAATTCATGGCCACCAAATCAGCACTCCAAAGTGTTTTGAAGGGTAATATACAAAGACACAATTAAGACTACCACTCTAAGAACTCAAAGATAGTAGATCCAATAGAGAAGAAAAGCAATTAAATAGAGAAAGGAAAAGAGAATAAATAACAGGAAAATATCATGACAAGGATGTCAATATAAATCAGTTTTAACAATCAATGTAAATGCTCTCGATTCACTAATCAAAAGAAACAAACTTACAGAATGGATCAAGAATTAGATCCAACATTATGCTGCATCCAAGAAACACATTTAATTCTAGAAGCAATTCATGTGCAGAAAGTCAAAGATAGAAAACAATGCTCCATGAAATCAGAGCAAGGTGAATCTAGTCTATTTCCATACAATGTGAACATCAAGCAAAGACTGATCAAAAGAGATAAAGAATGTCACTGCATACTTGTTAAGAAAACAGTCCAAGGGGCTGGGAATTTAGCTCAGTGACCTAAGCACCTGCCTGGCAAGCCTGACATCATGAGTTTATTCCTTAGTACCACCTGAAAATAAAAGAAAAAAAAAGAAAAGAAGAGAAAAGAAAAGAAAGAAAAGAAAAGAAAAGAAAAGAAAACAATCCAAGTGGAAGAGAAAACAATATTAAATATATATTCACCAAATGCCAGTACACCCAACTATGTAAAACAAATATTAGTAAGCATGAAGAATCAAGTAAACATTATTACATTTGTAATGGGAAACCTCAACAACTGTGTCACAAATAGTTCAAATAGACAAAAAATTCTATCTTGAAATAGCAAAACTGAGCCAAACCTGTGAACCAATAAACTTAGTAGATGTCTACACAGTGTTCCACTCCACAACATCAGAATATACATTTTTCTGTTTTCCATGAATTGTTTTCTAAAGTTGACCACATATTACCTCACAGAACATGCTTATGTAAATGCAAAGAAATTGAAAATACCCCGTGCAGATTATCAGACCATACTGCAGTGAAATTAGAAATCTATGGCAAAAGAAACCACAAAAACTCCATAAACTTTTAATCAAATAGGCATAGTAGACATCTGAAGAGTGGTCCACCCAACATCAGAATACACATTCTTCTTAGGTTCACAAGGGATATTTTCAAAAATAGACCACTTACTAGCTCATAAAACATGCTTAAGTAAATGCAAAGGAGCTGAAATTATACCATGCATAGTGAAATGAATTTGGAAATCAATAGCAAGAAAACCACAAGAACTTTATGAACACATGGCAGTTAAATAACTGTGTCACAAATGATATTAAAGATGTACTGGAACTTATTGCATGCAAGAAAAGCAGTTCTATGAAAGAATTTTACAGCAGTGAATTCCCACATTAGAAAACTACAGTGATCTCAAATACAACCTAATGTTGAACTTCAAGCATCTAGAATGACAAAACTCATACAAGGGAATAACATAAAAATCAGAGCAGGGCTAGAGATATAGCTCAGTGCCGTAAGAGCCTGTCTGCCAGGCATGAGGTCATGAGTTTGATCTCTGTTAATAAAAAAAAAAATCATTAATGCAATAAAGTCTAAAAATACTATACAAAGTGTCAATGAATCAAAGATTTGGTTATTTGAAAAATTAAATAATTGACAAACTTTTATCCAACCTTATCAAGAAATGAAATAAAAGACTCAAGTTCATGCAATTAGGAAATAAAAGGCTGAGATTACAGTGGAATGTGGAGAGATCCAGAAGATCATCAATATCTACTTTGACTCAATACCTACTTTGACTCAATACCTACCAATATTTTAATAATATGGGAGAAGTGGACAGATTCCAAATATACATGAACTACCAAAACTGAAACAAAAAGCTATAAAAACTTTAACCAACTCAGTATCTGCTAAGACAGGAGTGATTTTGCTCTGCCACACACACAATGCCATGATCCCTGCCTCATGACAAAGCCACCAGCATTTGGCTCAGTTGTGGACTTGAAGCCAAAACTGTGAGCTGGCATAAATCTTTTCTCCTCATAAGTTTATTTTCTCGAGCGTATCTTATAGTAAGGTAAAACTAACACAATACATACTTACGTGTACATTTTTGAGTAAGAGCGATACTGTGCAGTAAAGGTTTAACACAGCTAAATTTAAATTCACAACAAGTGGAGACATAGGAGCCCATCATAAGGGTAGTCATTGCTGTAGCTCACCAGGTGAGACACAAAGGGTTACCATGGGTCATGCACCATGTCAAGACTGTTTTAAAGCCATGGAATGCATTACATATTCCAGAACTCCACTAAGAAATTACAAATCATAATGGAACACATTTAACATATAAGGATTAGAATAAAGGGAATAAAACTGTCATTTATTTGTAGGTGACACAATAATACCTATAGAATATATCAAACAATCTACAAATATTGACATGAAGTTCTTTAAAGACTTTTAGTGTCTAATTTTTATGAAGCCAATTCATGCTAAACTAATCTATGGCAGCCCAAGTTAATTCAGTGTTCTTTTGTGTGAAATAGTTACATCATTTTTAACACTTTGTTACGTGCTTCCATGAAGCATGATGGGCCAGCTTTGTGTATGATCTTGATCTATGTACTTGGGCTATGAAATCTCAGTAAACAAAGTCTATATTTTGTTTTCCTTCCTTAAAGATTCATGGACTTCTTAGCCTGTAGGCACTTTGTACTCAGTAAATGTGCCAATTTTAATAACTATTGGATTGAATAAATGAGTGCAAAAGCTACTCAGAGTCTAAGTTTAATGAAGGACAAAAACATCCAGCAGTGTACGATGAAGCCAGACCAGCAGCACTGTCACCAGGTGGGAATCTAGAAATTAAAATTGAATCAGAACATCTGAGAATGGGCCTAGCAATCTGTTTTTCCAAACATTCCAAGTGATTCTGATGAATGCTGAAATTAGAGGCTAATTAAAATCTATTTTAACTTCAAGAGGTAAAATCTATATTATCAAATAAAGACAGAGAATGACTATATTTTCTGAAAAATGTGATGCCTTGGAATAATTCAAGGAGTGTGCCATGGTTTTTACACAAATTTACACAGATTCTCACTTTATATATTGCCTTAGACAAATTTTTGTGGAATTTTCCCCTAAACTTCCATGTATAACATTTAATTACACACACACACACACACACACACACGAGTTGTAGATTCGGCATTCCTTCACAAGGATGGGTTTTCAACTTTGGTGTGTATAAACTTTCACATAAATGATTTGCTTTGAAATGAGCTGTAGCCTCGAGATTTAGATTCTGTGGGTTTGGAGTGGTCCGTAGTACTCTGTGTTAAGCAGTTGTTAAATCTGTGGCTGATAGACAATGATCACACTGAAATTCATCACTCGTTCACATCACTTGCTGCACAAAGTATGATTGCCCACCAGTGGCACTGAGAATCCCTGAGAATGGACCTTTTGAAAATGGGGAGGGGTTCTAGAGATCAAATATTTAGGGTGAGAGGAAATGGAAAGTGATATAAGCAGAATAAACACATGCTATGTATAAGAACCTAATAATCTCAATTGATGTAAGCATTATATTCTGTATATGTGAGCAAAGATTAATAATATCAACAAGAATGAAAATTGGAAGAGAAGAATTAAATAGGGGAGAAATAGGTGAAGAGATGGTATTTTTAAAAAAAGAAAAGAAAGAAACAAGCTGTGTAGTGTATGGGTAGGCACTCTCTAAAATGATTGTAATTGAATGTATTGAAAACATATACTAATAAAAAAATAAAAAAAAACAAGAATGGAATTTTCCATCTCAGATCTATAGAATCAGAATTTGTGTATTCATTTTACCAGCCTCCTCCAAATCATTTGTTCTGCATATTAAAGTTTGGGAAACACTACCGTGGGCAATTCATGAAACTGTAATACACATCATTGACCAAAGGGAAAATACACTAATTTCCTAACAACTTATTTTCCATAGCTATTTCTAGCTTTCCATTAAATTATACCATTTTTATTCTACTTCTTAATTTCTGATTGCTTAGTTCTCCTTCATCATGGCAGTTCCAAGGAAATCTGATGTATAATGCTTATAATAGTACATTTATAAATAGCTCTAATTAAAACTCAGGGGATAATATACAGCACACCAGAAAAATTAATGTAATTAAAAATAATTCATGTAGAACTCTTTATGTTTTAGTGTATCAAAATAAATTAGTTGATTGTAGGAAATTAATAATTAATTTGAAATGTTTATGATAAGATATTGACCCACTAATGTATTCTGTTTTCTTTCTAGATTTTAATATTTACATCATTTAGATGCTGGGTTAAAAAAAGTAGGAAGTATTTCAAACTCATAATTGGATCTATTTCTATTAATTTATAGTCAAGAGAGGTACCTTTATTTATGATAGAGAAATACCATTTGCATTGCTTTAACATTTTACTAAGAGAGAAAAAATGTTTGCACTTATTAGAATAAAAGAGCTCATTAGCTTTTGAGTACATGACTTTAAATTGATTTTTATGTAAGCTAAAACCTTTCAGTTTGTCTTGAATGTATATATTTGGATGCTTAGCTACTTGCTTTACTTGCTGTGATGTTATTTTTCTTTATGTTCATTTGGCATTTTCAGTTTTCCATAGTTTATCTTTTTCTGTTGACATAATCTGTAGACAGTCTGGTAGCTCTTGGTGATAGGTAAAGAATAAAAACATCAAGACGGATCAGAGAATGACGGACTCTTTGTGTTACAGACACTTTACCTTTACCATAAGCAGACATGCCAGCTTTCTGTGTGGCAAAGAATGGCCCCAAATCCCTTAGAAACAAGAAGAGATATATAAAGATTTGTGGCACAAAGGAGGAGGTGGCAAACAGGATTGTTGATATGAAATGCTTACTCTAACTCTCTGACATTCCGTCACAGAGCATATATTACTTAAAGAAGAGTGCGTCTTCACAACTGAGCATACTGCATGGACCTTCTTTTAGCTGTTGTGGGGCATCCTCAACCTCTTCAGAAAGGTGTTACCGCAAAAGGACAAAGGACCCGAGCAAGGAGCCAGGAGCATGTGAGGCATCGTTCTGCCCCTTTTTAAACTTTGCTCACTCCAATGTTTTAAAGTAAATGACAAATGATACCCTTTTCTTAATACAGAAGTTTACTGTCTTAAATTTGCTTTGAGACAGAAAAGCCCCATGAGTTTATTTATTTGCAGATTAAAAATCGTAAGTGAATTAACACTAAGCCTGGGGAAAGTCGAGGGCATGGCTGGTGTGCGACTGTGCTCACGTTCTGCTTTATCTTGGTCAAGGTGCATGATTGTTCTGACTTCAACTTGGTACATCTCTAAAATAAACTGGACCACAGGATCTTAAATGTCCCTTTCACTGTCTTTGTTTTCCAAACAAAACAATAACAAGTGAAAAAAAGGGGAGTAATTTATATTTTCTCTTCCACTAGAATTAAAATTACCACCCTAGGCTTACAGATTGAAAGTTATTTTCTATGATTCAGTGAATTAAAAAATAAAATATAAAAAACTGGAGAAAAGGAAAACATGACTTACACAAAGCAATAAAGTCACTATTTATTGCTGAAGCTCTAGGCTTTGTGGATTTTGAGAAGAATTTAAAGCTGGAAGAATATTATATTTCTTACCATGTAATTAACCCATTCTTTAAAAGACATAGCTTCCTATCTTTCAAAGGAATCTATTGATTTCTGACATCTTCCAAACATTTTAGTCACTATATTATTAACTGTGTTCAATTTCTTTTTAAAGTAGGAAATGAAATAATTGTTAACTTCTTGCCTGAAGTTAACAGGCAAGTCTTTAGAACATCTTTCATAAATTAGTGAATCCAATTAGAATGAATTTCACTATGAATGCTCACATGAATTATAATTGTTCACAGAGGTAGCATAAATATACTAGTTTAAAATCACCAAGCCATAATAGTGAGTAGAGTCATACTTGAATAAACAATTAGAAATAAGACTATGAATTGTTTATAAACTTAGGGTATAATAGAAATTTTATATTCCAAGTAATTATATCTGAATAGACTATATTTCTACATATATATATATGTATATATAAAATCAATAATTTGCCCTTTTAATGTTTCAGGTTTAAAGTCTGGTCATCTCTGGGGTGAATAAATGCAATTTAATGGGATAAAATCAAGAACATTCAAAAAGTGAGATGATAACATGTTGCCTTTGTTCATATGGTGGAGCTACCTAAGAATTGCATTTCTCCTCAGTATCACAGTGGTATCTATTAATCCATCAATATTTCATCATTATAACATTAGATCACTCAACAAATGGCTAATAGCATCATAGCAGAACACTGTAAATTAACTCACATTTGAACTATTTCAGGATTCTGGTAAATTAAGATTCTTCCTTTTCAATTGTCCTTTCTTTGAGAAAAGACGTGTCAGGATCACAAAAATCGGAGACCAATGTTGTTTGAGTTACATGGCTATTCTAGGGACATTTAGATGTTCCTCCAATTACTTTTTGACAAAGCAATTTGCAGAGGAATTTCCCTCACCGATACATCAGTTTTGTGTCAAGGGCCAGAAGCCGTGTGTGCTGCAGGAGTGGGCTATGGGCCCTGGGCTTCCTTCAGTATCACTCATTGTATTGATAGTCAAGACAGATACAAAGGTCATGACCAAAATTATTTTAATTATATGAGGTACAAAGCAGCTGTAAATTTCATTGTACTCTCATAAAAACATAAAATAGAATTTTTAGGACTCTTTTACAAAGGGAATCTATACATCATACATTGCCTTATTTTTTTTTAAATGCTACTTGAAAAAACTTAGCAACACATAGGCTTTTAAAAAGGAACATTGCACAAGGAGGGTATGTCGGAAGACTGTTGGAAAAGAATGCAAAATTTCAGTTAGAAGAGAAGTTAAAGATAGCTATTTCAGAGCATAGTGAATCCAGTTAATAACATTATTGTGCACTTGAAAATTGCTAAGACAGTGGATTTTAAGTGTTCTTACCACAGAAAATTGGTAAGTATGTGAAATGGTGCATGTTAACTAGCCTAATTTTTCAATTCTACATATGTGTACATGCATTTTTAATCCATTATACAGTACCATATAAGTTTGTAAAACTTTTTATATGTCATTTAAAATAAAGACTATTATACCACAGTGAGTACCATGTTTGTTTTGGTATATTTTTTTATTGGGTATATTTTTTTTATTGGGGTAATTTTTTTATTGGAGGTATTTCATTTTTAATGAAAACAAAAGTAATTCAACCAACCTTTATAGCAGTAACTTAAATATTAGCATACACATTGTCTATAATGTACATGATATATTTATGCTTTGTACACTAATACACATTTGTATATAATATATATGTATACATATGTGCATTACATAACTATACATCACACACTTTACATGCTTATGAAAATAAAAACATGTTTTTGGATGAGAGAAATTGTATATGGAATGAAATTTGCATAAGTAAACATTTATTGAAAATTTATTGGTAAATTATTAGTTGTGAATAAAAACATCCATGCCATGACTAACATAGCCTCTGTACAATTATATTATGCTAAATTTGTTCTTTCTTTTATATGATCTTGAATGATTATTTGTGATAATATCTAACTCATAGTTTGGAACATTTATTAGAAATGTATCACCTACTCCTAAGGTCCTCTTTGCAAATTAAAATCTCCAGAAATAGCTTCATATATAAATAAAAAAGAAAAAGAAAAGTAATTTCCTCATTAGGATGAAGAGTGGGCCATTATTTTTCAAGGGATGAAAGAAAGTAAGAAAGTTGTGTAAGAGCCTTGTAGTACTGAGCAGCTAGACTGTTAAATACAACCTCTTAATATATTAGGCTTGTCTTTGAGATAAAAGAATTTAGCAGCTATAGAATGTATAAAGAAATCAGGGCTTTAAAGAGCTTTGCAATCTGATAAAACTAACTGCATTTGTTTTACTGAATACGTGGAATAATGAATTAGTTACCTGAGTTCGTAATATGACTTTTTTCAACCAGAGGATTCTAGAGGTTAGGTTAGCAGTTAACGAAATTTAGTTTGGAGAACAGACAGAAACTGTAATATTTAGGCAGAATTCCCCAACAGAATTTAAAGAAATGAAAAATTCTGACATTTCTGTTGATTGCCTTCTTCTCGCAGTATATAAGCATCTCTGATTTGGGCCAGGACAGTTGAGTCTACCTGATTGTTTCCTGGGGTATCTAGTTCCTTCCTCTTAGGTTCCTGCTGTCTCATTCAGAAGTAGTGTTCACAGATGTGCTGGTCAAAGGGCTGTGATTTATTGCTGAGCTCTTCTCTGCTAAAACCAATCAGCAGTCCCATTCCAGCTGAGAACCAAAGATATGTTGCAAAAGAGTATTTTCCCTCTGTAAAATTTGTGGAATGTATTTTTTCCATTTGACTGATTTGAGGTGATACAATTATATAAATTCCTTTACACAGAAAATATCCTGATTTACATGGACAGGATTTATCATACATGTCACATGGATGATACTCAAACAACAGGGAATCATATTCTGAGCAATAATGGTCTGTGTTGTATGGGCATTTGGGAGCATGGGGTGAGTGAGGGGTCTCAAAATAGAAATGAAATGTAAAGAAAGGACCAACTCTCTGCATTGTTTGGGAGCTGCATTTAGAACCTGATTTGGGTGCCATTTTATTTCCCAATTTCTCTTGTTTATTCACCCTCCATTTCAGAGAAAATTTTATATATTAATTTAATTAAAATATAAAAAAGCACTGTGCTTATACTTAGAAAACTGGGAGAGTCACATTTATTGTTTCTACAACTGGGTGGTCAGGATTTTATATTCATTAAAATCTACAGTATTTTAATAGAAAACATTTCCTAAAAAGTCTGATATGTACTAAGCACAAACATAATCTGAAGTGTTATGCCTTGTGCAACTGTGAAAATGCCAACATTCTAGGTCGGTTCAAAAGAACATAACAGTGTATTTTTTTATCTAACATTTCCTTTTTGATAAGGATGAATGTTATCTATTCCCATCCCCCATGTCTTTAAGCTGACGTTGGCTCACAGTGGATAGTTTTGGTCCTTGTTTTTCCTGTATACACTCCATTTTTATAAATTTAGCCACTTGTTTCATCCCGACTTTATTTTGAAATTTTATTTTGCTATGTAAGTTTTACTTGAAGTTTCTCATTGCTTTTCATATTCTACACTGTCGCTCACTTTTGCTCTTTCATAATCTTATATTATCATTTTTCCTTTCTATATTCTCATCATGAGTCCTAAGATCATAGACTCATTTAAAAATCATAAATTTTTCTTTATGTGCTACATAATCATCTCAAGTTCAATGTACCCAAAATAAACTCTTTATCCTCCACCTCAAGTTCAAAATCATATGCCCTCTAAGAAGATTTCCACTTTACCCATTGGTTAAGCATGAATTATGAAAATCATTCTAGATTTTCCACTGCTGACACACAATAATTTAATAAATTGTTTCAAATTCTTGCTTACCATGCTCACCTCTTCTCTTTACAGTCATTCTAATGGATTCAGATCCCCAACATCCCTCCTGAGAAATACACAATCACTTCGTAACTGATCTCAGATCCTCTCCTCATCTTGTGAGTATGGTGAAATGTTTTGAATATATATCTTGTGATTACTCTCACTTAAATGCCTTTAGTGCTTTCCACTGCTTTACGAATCTATCCAAACTATTTAATTTGGCTTCTGTGATCTCTTTATCCAACTTTTTGACAAATTCATTGGTCCAGTCATTCTAGTTCTTTTGTCTCTTCAACTATAGCCATGATCTTCCTAAATCAAATGAGAACATTTGTTCAGTAACTGAATGAATTAGAACCTTATAAAATATTTTTAAGTTGACCACTTTCCTGTCCCTGGAACAAGACACATGACACCCATAACTTGGAAGAAGTTTATTTTAGCTCACTGATGGCTTCCTCTCACAGCTGGCTGGTTCCTAAGCACCAGCAGCATAGTGGAAGGTCCTGGCAGAGGGAAGCTGTTCAAACCACGGTGGCCAGGAAGCAGAGAGAGAAGAGATGAGCTAGGGACGAGAACAGACCCTTGGGCACCAGAAACCCAAGTCCAATCGGGCCTCACCTCCTTTCAGTCACAAGAGACATTGGGGTCATTATAGATCTAAACCATAGGATTCCTTTTTATTCACTACAACTCTAAGGAATTAATTAACAATAAAATGTCTCTGCACTCAGTTTGAGGCAGATGCTTATTTATGTATCTTTTCTTTCTTCATTCAGTCTAACAGAAAATAGAACAGCAGGTTAAATTTTACTTTCTTGAAGAGCTCACAGTTGAATTACAGGTCTTGTTCCATTTCTCAGTCCCTGTGTGAACCCTGCAGTCATCACTCTTTCTCAAGCCACCTGTATTTGTCTCTCTTAATAACTTTTCAACCTCCCAACATTTTAGTGACCTCTACCCTGTCTCTGAACTCTTAAAGTTTCATTAACTTTCTTTAACAATGATTATATCCTACAATATTTTATTAAAATTTTATGAGCTTTTTCTCACACCGTATGTTGTATACTTCTTGACCTTATATTAATTCAATTTGCTTTTTTAAAAGTGTTTTATTTCAGACCCTTTACTAGACTCAGAAAATAAATTCATTTTTTGGAATAAAATGAACAATAAGGACTAATTATACTCCTTTTATGAAATTTACCAACTTCAAAACATCAAGGTAAGAAATGTCATTAGAGTACATTGTAGTATGACCATGGCAGTAAACATTCACTGAGGTGCTGCTGCATGTGTAAGACACAGCCCAGTGAGAAATGTAGAATGGGGATGTTTCACGGGACAAGGGGGAGTAGAAGTAATGTCTAGGAGATGCAAATGAATGAAATCATGAATCCATAAAGGACTTATTTGGACATTGAAAATTTATTAAAAATTGGGAGACAGCTGAAAATTGGTGTTAAGAAGGAAACAGGACAGTAACTCATGAGAAATTAACCCTCAGCCTTTGAGGTTATTCTTTGGGTTGAAATTCAGTTTGTTTTAAAGTCTTTATCACTAAAGATTTGATGCTTTTCTCATAACTAAGGGGGAAAGTTCAATTACTGTACAAACATAATAATCCAATTTTAAATCATTTTTGTGTAAAGATTGAGTCATATTGAATGGATTTGTCATACTCAGAGTGAAACTGGTGCAAATGAAATTGCTGTT
The DNA here is from genome assembly GCA_004027295.1 of Dolichotis patagonum. Lineage (NCBI taxonomy): Eukaryota > Metazoa > Chordata > Mammalia > Rodentia > Caviidae > Dolichotis > Dolichotis patagonum. Next base: position 97,869 of record PVJX010003993.1, read on the forward strand.
AAGGGGCATTAACTTTACTATTTTCTCATTTGCTGTAAAAACTTCATAAGTGCTAAGATTTGACACAGACTTTAACATTTTATGAAGCTGTTGAGAAGAGAGGACCTTCCTAATGGATTTAAAAGAAAATAGACATTTTAGTTTATGGTCTAAAGAAATTAAGAAAAAAATTTCTGTCTCCCTATGGCTTTCTAGGTTAATTAGATACCACTGGTTTGATGTTTTAACTCATTTACTTTGTAGCTCCCACTATCTAATACATTTTAATGAGTTTCTTCATGCTAACCCCATTTTCCCAGCCATTAACCATCCATGTGCTAATCAAACAATTATCTTGTCATTCATTTTTATAACTGTTCTGTAAAAACCCATAGAATGTTTCAGAATTAATGAAATTTAATAATATCAAAATAATAAGCATTGCTTATCAAAAATTTCACAAATAATTGTAGTAAATAAACAAAATTCTTCAATATCTTGTCTCAAAAAGAAATACATGTATGTATACTTATATGCATATATGCATAAATACATATATATTATGTACAAAACAGTGGGGATTACATCTATGGAAAGACCTTGGATTCAAACCCCTATACCACATGCGTATAAAAAAGGTATCAGTGCACACTGGTTAGAATGGCCACGTGTCAATGAGGATGTAAGCATACTTGAACTTTTATACACTGCTGGTGAGTATGCAAAATCTTACAACTGCGTTGGGGATTTGTTTTGTGGTTTATTAAAATATGCAGCATGTACCTAACCTATGCCATTTCTTTCCCAGATGTTTACAAAGAAAAGTAAAACAATATGTCTGAGCCAAGACTTACACACAAAAAAGTAAATATTCTGTGTAACAAAGGGAGTACTTATGAATTACCAAAACTAACCTTAGGAAGTTAGCTACAAGCAATTATAAATGATGGATTTTAACAGCTGTACACAAAAATCTTTATATTCTAACCAGTAAATTATTATTTATTATTAAATGAGATCATCTAGCACTATTAAACCTGAATGTATGATTGGAAAGACATTTCCCTTCTGCTTAAGGTACTGTGAATGATTGATGATTCAAGACTTTGAAGAATCAGATTGTGAAGATTAGTGAACTGAGCAACAATGGAGCACTTTTTAGAACTTTCAGTGATAACAGAAACCTGGTTGTGATGTGCGTGCCCCAGTTTACCACACTGGGCTGTGCATTCCTGTATAAACAGTGAGGCTTTAGTAATTTCCACACCCTGTGAGGAAAACACTAGCCTGCTCCTTCGAATATGACAGAAGAAACCTTTAGTGCACTAGGAACAGGTGATTTTTGCTTCCCTCTAATGGACTTACCTGTACCCTGCCCTTAATTTGCATTTCCCTAGTGGTCATCAAGGTTGAGCACTTCTTTGTGTACTCACTGGCCATTTGTACTTCTTTTTGTGAAGAGTTCATTCATTTCACTTGCCTATTTTTTTGATTGGGTCTTTTCTTGTTGGTTGTATTCTAGATACTAGTCTCTGTCTGAGAAGCAGCTGGCAAAAAATTTTCCCCTTCTTCAATTTGTCATTTCACTCTGTTGGTGTTACTTTTGCTGTGTAGAAATTTTTAATTTGATATGATCCTATTTGTTGATTTTTGGTACTGTTTTCTGTGCAGCTATTTCTGTTTAGACCACTTGCTTTTGGCTATGATGTCAATAGTTTTATACATTTTACCTTGTAGCTATTTATTGTTAATGTTTTAACATTTAATTCTTTGATCTAGTTTGATTTTAGTTTAGAGTATGGTGAGAGATGAGTCTAGACTCAGTCTTCTGTATGTGGATAGTCAGTTTCCCAACATCATTTATTAAAGATGCTATCTTTCAGAAATCGAGCTCCTGGCTATCTACTGGTACAGTGGACCAAGTCCTGGAAGCTCCACTGCCTTATTACAGCATGCTTAGTGACCTTGTCGCTGTTCCAAGGGCAGAAGTCGAGCTGGGGAATAACCACCCTGGAGATCTTTCCCACTCCCTAGGACAAAGGACTGTAGTCTGAGTTTCCACAGGTTCCAGTTCCCCAGGCCCAGCACCCACCTTACAATTTAGGGATCCAAGAGCCTGCAAAAGGGAGTTAGGACCCTGTGAGGTGAGTCCTGCCACCCCAAGGTGGGCTTGTGGAGAGTTGGTAACCTGGGCTCTGGGCAATTGAGCTTCTGGATAGATAGTGGGTACACTAGACTGAGTCCTGGAAGCTCCAATGCCTTAGTGCAACATGCTCAGTGGCCTTCTCTCAGTTTGGGAGGTGGAGGCCGAGCTGGGGGCCTGACATCCCAGTGTGGGCTGGCCTGAGGAGAGCTGAAAACCAGCACTCACAGCAGTTGAGATCATACTCACCCCCTTGGACATGGAACTGCGGCTGAGATTCCACGTGACCCAGTTCATGAGGCCCAGCTTCCACCTTCCAATTTAGGGAGCCAAAAGCCTATGGGCAAGCCAGTGCTTCTCCAGGAATTGA